>JAMKQA010004416.1:0-16836 GCA_024699735.1 Posidonia australis | reverse complement strand
TATCATTGTACTTTTCAAGATCTGTGAATAGGGAAGATAATTAATTTTTGAGTCGTAAACGTGGTGGACTTTATGTCTTTGTTTGAGATTGTGAGTTTGGGTGAAAATAATATGTGTATTCATATTGGGTCAACTTGTTACATATATATTGTTATGAGAGAAAACCCTAAAAGTTCTCTATTGATTAGTGAGGAATACATATATATAGGTATTAGACACCCTATGGGTATATAGATATCCAATAATCCGTTTAACTACAAAATATATTCCCACTTATTCTAACACTTTCCCTCAAGCTGGAGCATACATATCAAACATGCCCAGCTTGTCATATAGAGACTCAAACACGCCCACTGTAAGACCTTTGGTGAATATATCTACTAGTTGCTCTGAAGAGTGCGTATATGGAGTAGATGTAACTCCATTCATAGCCAGATCTCTCACAAAGTGGCAGTCAACATCGATGTGCTTTGTTCTTTCATGAAAGGTGGGATTGTTTGCAATAAAGATCGTAGCTTGATTATCACACCTCATAAACATAGGTACCTCAACATCACACCCAAACTGTTCAAGCAGTGACGTCACCCACATCATCTCACATGCAGTCTGAGCCATAGATCTGTACTCCGCTTCTGCACTAAACCTGGATACTACATTTTGTTTCTTGCTCCATCAGGTGACCAAATTGCCTCACATACGTACAAAAATCGGATGTGGATTTTCTATCACCTCTATCACCTGCATATCTAAATCTGAATAAGTTCAACTCTAGTGTGATTATTTTTCTTGTATACCAGACCCTTTCCTGGGGGCCCCTTTCACATAAGATAAGATCCGAAGAGTACTTGTCCAGTGTACCCTCCTAGGCTCATGCATAAACTGGCTCAGAAGATTGACTGCATAAGAAACATCAGGTCGCGTCACCGTCAAGTAAATGAGTTTGCCAATTAGTCTACGGTATTGACCAAGATCCTTCAGTAGCTCTGAGCTGTTATCTTAAAAAGATGGTGATTGCTCGATAATGGTGCTTTCTGGTTTGCATCCCAGAAGGCCTGTCTCCTCTAAGAGATCTAATACATATTTCCTCTGTGATAGAGTCATCCTACCATGTCTATATGCAAACTTGATCCCCAGAAAATAACGAGGCTTTCCCATGACTTTGGTTATAAAGTGTCGTGAAGATGAGCCTTTACCTCTGTAATTCCTTCTGTATCACTCCCAGTGACTAGAATGTCATCCACATATACAGTCTGTATGACACATCCACGACCTGTGTGCCTATAAAACATTGAGTGGTTTACTGCACACCTCTGAAAGCCACCATCAAGTACCACTTGGTTAAACTTCTCAAACCACGTCCTGGGACTTTACTTTAGTCCATAGATAGCCTTCCGTAATCTGCATACACAATCCTCCCCCTGAGCAATGTACCCCAGAGGCTGCTCTATCAAGACTGTCTTAGTCAGATCGTCATAGAGGAAGGTATTCTTGACATCAAGCTGGCACATATCTCAGGAATTATTCAATGCAAGAGACAACAACACCCGAATAGAATCGAGACGAGCAACCAGTGAAAAAGTTTCATCGTAATTGATACCATCTGTCTGAGTAAAACCCCGAGCAACTAGTCTAGCATTGTGTCTGTCAATGCTGCCATCTGCTTTGTATCTGATAGTATACACCCACTTGCAGGTGACTACTGTAGTCCCAGCAGTGCGGGCCACTAACTCCCATGTGCCACGATTAGTAAGTGTCGCAATCTCCTCATCCATAGCAGTCTTTCAATGTGGAAGAGAAAGTGCCTCCTCGTAATTCTTGGGAATGGTTTGAGAATGGAGGGACAAGGCAAAACTACGGAAACGAGGGTGTAGAGTATCATAAGATACAAAATGAGAAATAGGATGAACTGTACATGAACGAGTACCTTTTCGAAGGACTATAGGCATGTTTGAGGAACTAGTGGGCGGATTTGCATTTGTAGAGGAGGGGGTCCGTCGGGAGGAGGTCCTGGAGGATGCTGCCGTCGACGATATACCTGCAAGGATGAAGACGCTGGTTGTAGAACGGCCGGTGTAGACTGAATATCAGTATGTTGCAACTCAACAACCGAGGGAACATGGACAGACACACTGGACGGTGGAGGAACACTGTAATATTGTTCAGACTCGAAGAAAGTAACATCTGCAGAAACATAATACTGACGAGTGGGAGGATGAAAATACCGATAACCTCTTTGAGTTCGCGAATAACTGATAAAAACACACTTGATTGCACGTGGAGACAGTTTGTCTAATCTAGGGGAAAGGTCCTGAACAAAGGCCACACACCCAAACACCTTCGGTATTAGACTAAATAAGGTGGAGTCTGGTTGTAAACAACGAAGTGGAACCTCCTCACCAAGTGGGGTAGCAGGCATCCTGTTGATAAGTAAGGTAGCTGTAAGCACAACATCAGCCCAAAGATGTTTTGGATTCTGCATATGCACTATAAGTGTACGAGTGACATCTAGAATGTGCCTATATTTACATTCTGCAATCCCATTTTGCTGTAAGGTATGAGGACAGGATGTCTGATGGATGATACCCAGCGAGGTACACATAGAAGTGACGTTAGAATGCATGAACTCAAGTGTATTGTCAGTTCTCAAAAACTTAGGAGTCACATCAAAATGATTCTTTATTTCATTAAGAAAATTTTTGAGTACATCATGAATATGATTTCGATCTTTCAACAAATATACCCAGGACACTCGAGAAAAATCATCAACAAAAACAATATAGTACCTATAACCCGACACAGATTGGACTTTAGATGGACCCCATACATCACAATGAACCAACTCAAATGCTGTGCTACTAGACGCAAGACATAACTGTTTAAACGAAGCACGATGGTGCTTACCTAACTGACACGACGTACAATCAAAACGAGACACGAACTGTCACGGTAAGGTCTGCTGGAGTTTCTGATGAGACGGATGTCCTAGTCTATTGTGCCACAAGGAAGAGGACTCAACAGTAGATACTGTAGAAGCTAAGCCTTGAGGAATCTCATCACGAACTAGCAGGTATACTCTATTTCCTCGATCATGGCCCAAACCAATCTTCCTTTCCGTCTGTAAATCCTGAAAGGTACAGTGAAAAGGGAAAAAAGTCACATTACATTTGAGTTGTTTTGTAATAGCACTAATGGACAATAAACAGGAAAATCAGGGACAAAAAGGAAATTCTTTAGTGGTAACTGTGAAGAGGCGTGGACCACCCCCTCACCAGAGACGGGGCAAGTTCGGCCATCAGCAATCGCGACAGTCCGAATATCAGATAACTGAGATAATTGTGTAAACAAACTACGAGTACCTGTCGTGTGGGAGGAGGCACCGGAATCAATGATCCAGGAGGAGTCTCTCGAGGCAAACAAGGCACTAGTACCTGAAGTGCTGGCATGTGTGGCTGTGGTAGTGGAGTCAGTGACCTTTAGTTGCTGAAGTCGCTCGTAATCAGCCTGTGATACAGTGAATGTTGGTGGCTCAGTAGTAGCAACAAATATGAGGGCCTCTGTAGTCATATTAGTCGTCTGAGGACGACCAATAATATCCTAGCATCGCTCAACTCGGTGACCCAACCGTCTACAGTGTGTACAACGTGGCCGTCCTCTGGTATCGCCACGACCACGTCCTCGTGCACCACCACGTCCACGTCCATGGGTGACCGCCATGGTAGAAGACTCTGACACTGTATGAGAAGTAACAGTAGACATTTGCATAGCCTTGCTGAACGTGGTATGAAGTTCTGGTAGTACATCAACGGCCAATACCTATCCTCGAATCTGTGAACTGAGATCTGGATTCAGGGTAGAGAGAAACACAGTAACCGCTAGTTCTTCACGGTACTGAGGCAGGTAGGTGATATCAACCGTCAGAGGCTGCTGAATATCCAACTCCTCTAGTAAGGCTCGAAGAACAGTGAAGAGATCTTGAACAGATTTGTCTCCCTACCGTAGAGTGAAAAGTTACTCATAAATCTCACAAACTCTGGAAATATTCTTTTTATGCCCATAGGTGAGTCGAAGAGTATCCCAAATCTTTTTTGCTGGCCGTAATGATATGACACCACGCGCAACAGAAGACTCCATACTGTTAGCCATCTAAGTAATAACCGTCGCATCATCGACCAACCAATCTTCATAAATGTCAGATTTGATATTCGGAAGAGGATCTGTAAGGTGTTTCAATTTTTTGTGTCAAAACAAATGTCTCAAAACTCTGGGACCACGGATGATAGTTAGGGCCAGAGAGTTTCTCAGAGGTACCACTCATGTTTTTAACAAACGAATCACGGGATGACATCCTCACCGATTTTAAGTAGCAAATCACAAATAGATGGTCCGAAAATGACGAAACAAATAGACCAATTGCTCACCACGGTGTGTGGATGTGGCGTATCGACACACAACACCAATTGGAGACTGGAGAAGGGCTTAAAACATGACCAGGAAGGGCTGGACTGCCCTAACAAGTGGAACGGTCGGCTGGACGGCCGACAGTGGATTGCAGGCCACGTAAGGGCCTGCTGGTGGTGGAGGAGGCCTTGGGGCACGCAGGCGGGAGGTCTGGAGGCAGCGAGAGGGCAGGAAGGCATGATCGACGCAGGTTAGGCGGCGGCAGTCAGTGGCTAGTACGGCAGTGGTAGGTGGTTAGGGTTTTTTTTTTGTGGTTTCTCTCTGTACTCTGGTACCATGTTATGAGAGAAAACCCTAAAAGTTCTCTATTGATTAGTGAGGAATACATATATATAGGTATTAGACATCCCATGGATATATGGATATTCAATAATCCGTTTAACTACAAAATATATCCCCACTTATTCTAACATATATATATAGGATAGGATATATAAACGAATATCCAATTATCTTATTACATTACCCAACACATTATATTCTAATAAACTCATCACACTCTCTCAAGTTGGAGTATATATATTTATTATGCCTAGTTTGGTAGAAAGAGATTCATAAGACCCAGTATTAAGATCTTTAGTAAAGATGCCTACAAACTGGTTAGAAGACTTTCTATATGGAGTAGAAATAATCCCTTATATCACCATATGTTGAATATAATGACAATCTACCTCTATATGCTTGGTGTGCTCATGAAAGGTTGGATTATTGAAGATGTAGATAGTAATTTGATTGTTACAGTACATAGACATTGACACATCAATAGAGAAGTCTAAGCTTGTCAAGAATGAATGAAGTCACATCATCTCACAAGTGATCTGGTGTCGTAGATCGATACTCCAATTCAACACTAGATTTAGAGACAATATTTTGTTTTTTACTATGTTATGTAACCAAATTTCTCTCAACATTGGTGTAATATCTTGAAGTAGACGTTTAATCTCCTCTATCTCTTACATAGTCAGAGTCTAAATAGGCTTCAATGCGTAAATGATCATTCTTTTTATAGACTAGTCCTTTACCCGGAGCCTTCTTAATATAATGCAGTACTTGAACGACTCCAAGTCAATGTATTGTTCTTAGTTCTTGTATAAATTGATTGAGAATTCCAACAATGTATGTAATATTTGGGTGTGTAATAATCAGATAGATCAATTTTTCAATTAATCGCTGCCAACATCCTTTAAAGGAGGTGACGAACTATCTTAAAAGTTTAGACTTTGATCAAATAGAGTGATTTAAAAGATTTGTTTCTTGTAGAAGATCTAATGCATATTTCCTTTGGAATAACATCATTTTGGTATAAGCAAATTCAATATTCGAGAAATACCTAGACCTGTTCATGTCCTTTGTGACAAAATATTTTTATAAATAATCCTTTGTCCTTTGGATGTTTGTAATATTACTGTCAGAATATCATCCATATATATGGCCAATAGCACACAGTCACTATTCGTTTGTCTATAGAACGTAGAATGATCTACAACACAACGTTGAAAACTATAAGTAATAACAATACTGTGGAACTTCTCAAATAAGGCATGTGGACTCTGTTTAAGACCATAGATCGCTGTCTTGAGGAAATAAATCCGATTCTCCCCTTAGCAACATACCCTGAGGATTGTTCCGTATCCACCTACTCTACAAGATCACAATATAGGAAAGCATTCTTGACATTCGGTTGACTGAGCTTCTAAGATTGGTTCACTACAATGGAGAGGATGACTCTTATGGAATTTAGTCTAGCTACAGGAGAAAATGTTTTAGAGTAATCAACATCATACACCTATGTGAAGCTACATACTACCATACATGTTTTGTACCAATCCATTATACCATCAGGTTTATATTTAATAGCAAACATCCATCTACAAGTGACAATATTAATTTCTATCGGCTTAAAAATCAATTCCCATGTTCTTCGAGAAATGAGAGTCTGTATTTCTTCATTCATAGCTGCCTTCTACTGTAGAAGTAAGAGAGTTTCTTGATAATTCCTGGAAAGTGACTTAGAAGCAATGGACAAGGCAACAGTATGAAAGATAGGGTGAAGTCTATCATAGTTAATAAAATTTAAAATGGGATGAGTAGTGGAAGTACATGTACATTTTCAAATGGTAATGTATAAATGTAGGTGTGTGGGTGGTAGATTTGCAGAAGGTGAAGAAGAAGTAACTGGGGGGTGGTGTGGCCGTCGATGATATACCTGTAAAGGATAAGGTACCTTTGTTTCTGTAGCAATAGTATTATTGGCATTATCATCATCAGACTCTATAATGAAGGGCAAAGGAACACTTTCAAATGAGGAATCCACATTGTCAAAGAATCATTGAGTTTCAAAGAAAGTAACATTAGTAGAAACAACGTACTTTTTACTAGCAGGAATGTAATATTGATAGCCTTGTTGAGTACGAGAATACCCTAAGAACACACGATGAGTAGACCTTAGAGTCAATTTATTCAGGTTCGGTGTTAAATCTTGAACAAAGGCAACACAATCAAATAGTCACGAGGGTAGAGGAAAAATATCTACATTAGGATGTAGTCGTCGAAGAGGAATTTCCCTCCCCTAAGTGGGATAGACGACATACAATTGATGAGATTGGAAGCTGTAAGAATTGTATAAGATGCTTGAGGACATGTATCTTAAGCATGATAGACCGAGCGACATCAAGAATATGTCGATGTTTACGTTCGACGACACTGATGTATGTAGGCAAAAGGTTTGGTGTAGAACATCCATATGTTCACAATAATTTCCAAAAGTCACTTGAGTAAATTTCAAAGCATTTTCTGTACGAAGAATTTTGGGCAAACGAAACATTGATTCATTATTTCTATAAATTTTTTTTGATAGTATCAAGAACACTGATTTTATTTTTCAACAAATAAATCTATGACATATGAGAGAAATGATCAATAAACATAATATAATATCTATAATAAGACACAAAGGGTGCTCTAGTAGGATCTTAAACATCATAGTGAATTAACTCAAACGAACTTTTACTGCGAACCAGACGAAGACGATGAAAGGTAGCAAGATGGTGTTTATTTATCTCACAAGACTTACATTGAAAAGAAACAAATATTCATGGAGACGCTTACTACAACTTTTGATGAGAAGCATGACTCAACTGACAATGTCATATGAGTGATGGTTTTACAGTAGAAGCCAATGACACAAAATCCCAAGGTAGCTCATCTTCGATCAGTAAGTAGACTCCTTGGCCTTTTTTACGTCATAAATCAATTATTTTCTCTATCTGTAGGTCCTGAAAGGTACAGTGAAAAGGGAAAATAGTTACATAACAATTAAGTTATTTGGTAATAGAACTAATACATAAAAGGTTAATTGGAAATTTGAGAACGTAAAGAACTTTGTCTAACGTTAACTGAGATGTAGTACGAATAGTGTCTTGTTTATTAATATGACAAGTTCTGCCATCTACAATGGAAACAGATTTATATCCGACAAATGAGATGTACAAGAATAAAGATTACGACTACCTATTATGTACGAAGATGTTCCTAAATTTATAATCTAAAAATTGTCTCTGGAGACTAATGATCCAGAGATACTTGAGGTGGAAGCAGTGGTATGTGATGCTATAGCAGTAGAAGACTAGTTCTTTCTAAATTGAAGGAACTGAGTGTACTCATCTTAAGAGAGTGTCACTGAACTTTGTGGAGAACAGCTGTAGGTGTATTCTATATCTTTGTGGAGACCTGTGCCTAATCCGGTTGCCTAAACTTGTCCCAACGGTGATATGAACTGTGATTAATGTGACCACAATGCTTAAATGGAGTACGACTTCTGCTATCTGTCTATCTACGACCTCCTTTACTAGAACTACGATTAGAACTGTGACCACAACCACGAGTAGCAGTCATGGTAGATTGATTTGATGTAGATGTGGGTGTATTAGTGGAGATATGGAGAACTCGAGCAAACACACTCTCAAGACTAGACATAGAATCAATACCAAGAATCTGACCTTGGATTTGAGACGGGAGTTCCGAAGTCAAACTAGAAAGATAAGCGACAACTGCAAGTTTCTCACGATATCAACGTATCAGAGCAATATCTGATGTCAATGGTTGATACAGACAAATTCATCTAGAAGGGCTCGAAGTGAGGAATCATCTCGCATTTTTAGTGTGAAAATATGTTCATATACCTTAAAGATCCGAGAGATGTTCTTCTTATATCCATACATCTTCTTCAAGGTGTCCTAGATTTTCTTTGTTGGTCGTAGAATCATTACACCACGAGTAATTGTTTACCATATAAGAAACAATAGTTAAGTTATTAGCAAATTAATCTTCATATGCGTTGTCTTTTGCATCAGAAGGATGTTGAGTAAGATGTTTGATTTTACTGTGAGTAGCAAAAACCATCTCTAAACTTTGTGCTTATCGTAGGTAATTCTTTCCATTTAGTTTCTTGGAGGTTCCGTTCATATTCTTGATAAGCGATTCCCTAGATGCCATGGTGATTTGTACAATTCAGACTTGAATATTGTTGTCTAGATTCAAATTAGTGCAGAAAATATACCAAAATCTACTACAAACAATCCAAGAACCTCCGATAGATAGTAACTCAGGTGGCCAACTAAAAAACCATCCTTAATAGTAGTAAAAAATGTATACAGAGCCCTATTCATGGATTGTTCAGTAGCAATGGCCATCTGCTTGGCAACCGGTGGTAGTAGTAGGGGTCGCCTACATAGTGGTAGAGGCCAAAGGAAGGGAGCAACCCTAGAGGGACTGCAGTACAGACCCTAAGGTCTATCGAAGGCCATCGGAATACCTTACAAGGGTGGTCGACGTCGGTGGACGGGGTAGCTGGAGTTACCGGCAACAGAATAGGGAACCACTCCCCCTTATAGCAGCAAACGAGCTGCTTGAGACCATTGGAGAGCCCTATTAGGGTTTTCGACTGTAAAGGAACGTTCCCCTTATCGGCGAGGTGACAGTAGAAGGCTCGGTTGGCCCTAACAGTGACGAAAGACAGTTGGAAAGAAGGGAATGACGCTGGAGGAGGAGTTAACGAGGGCTTTGGGCGCTGGAGGAGGGGCAACAAGGGGTTTTGATGTTGGACGAGGGGTTTTGACGTTGGAAAGAAGGGAACGGTGCTGGAGGAGGAGTCGACGAGGAGTTTGGGCACTATAGGAGGAGTCGATGAGGGCTTTGGGCGCTAGAGGAGGGGTCAACGAGGGGTTTTGACGTTGGAGGAGTCGACGAGGGTTTCTACATTGAAACAGGGTGTAGATCAGACTGTTGGCTCTAGAAAAGAGTTAAGAGAGGTCTGTCGGAGTTAGAAAAAAAAAGGGTAGAAGTCTGTCAACATCAGAGAAGGTGATGATTGGCTTGGTCGTCGGAGGTGAGGAAGGAGGTGGTTGGTGGTTAGGGTTCCAACTTGGGCTTTGGTACCAATGAGTTTGGAAGAAAATAATATGAGTATTTATATTAGGTCTACTTGTTACATATATATATATAGGGTAGGATATATAAACGAATATCCAATTACCCTGTTACATTACCTAACATACTATATTCTAATAAGCCTAACAGAGATGATGCTCCTAAGGGCTTCTGTCGATCATCTCAAGTCCAGAGTAGTCTTTTCTGTGGCATTATTAGTTTGGTCATCCTTTTCTTCGTAAGTTTCAACAAGCATTACCATGGATGTATATGGAGTCTTTTGGTTATGAGTGTTGTTAGTTAGGTAAGCATCATCGTGTTATTTATTGTCAATTTAGTAGTGTTAGTCATGCTTCCTTTGAGTTTATTCATTCTGACATTTGGGGTCCATTTTGGGGGTCGTTAGTGTTTGATTTTAGATATTACATTGTCTTTATTAATGGTTTTTCTAGAACTTTTTGGGTATATTTATTAAAAAACTAGGCACATGTACCTATTAGAAGATTCTTCCTGGAAATAAAGATTCAGTTTTTTGCTTCTCCTTGATTGTTTCGTATTGATAATGTTTTGGATTTTGTTCAAAATCAGATTGCTAGTTTCATCATTTTGGGATATTGTATCAAACCATTTGTCCTTATATCTCTCAACAAAATGACATTGCTGAAAGAAAATATTCTGGATGTCATGCGTACATTTATGTTTTAAGTGAATGTTCCTAAGTACCTTTAGTTTGACGTTGTTCTTACTACATCTTATCTTATCAATAGGTTATCTTTTGTTGTTCTTGTTGGAGTCATTCCCTTTAGGAAGTTGTGTTTGGTTCGTCCTGTGTTTCATTTATCTCCTAAGGTGTTTGGTTGTGTTTGTTTTGTGTAGACCTTTTTCTTGGTCTTGACAATATTTTATCTTACTCAATCAAATGTGTGTTTGTGGGGTACATTTGGACTCAAAAGGGATATCGGTGGTACAATTACTATACTAGATGATATATCATTTTTGTAGATGTTATATTCTTTGAATCTACGTCATTTTTTGGCACTCAAATTGTTAATTAAGGCCATGTTCCTCTTTCCGTTCCTATTGCAAGTCTTACTACTGATGACACTTTAGGTCCTTCAGTGGCTCCCATTCATCTATTATAGGTTTACCGTCGTCGTTTTAGGGAACAATTGCCAGTTTTGCATCTGGCTAAGGCGACTCTCATGGACCTTGAGATTCCTATTGCTCTTCAAGAAGGTAAACAATCTGTTACTGATCATCTTTTTTTCGTTTTTGTTTTTTATGATCGTTTTCAACTTATGTATTGTCAATTTACCTTGTCTGTTTATTTCTCTTGAGACTATTCTTAAGAACTACAAAGAAGCTATACTGATTCCACATTGAAAGGATGTTATGGACGAAGAGATGCGGGCATTAATATCATGGGGCACTTAAGAGTTGCGCACTTGCCCTCTGGAGTTACAATCGTTGGTTGTTGTTCGGTCTATATTGTTAAGTTCAATCCAATTGGTAAAATAGACAGATGCATGGCACGTCTGATTGCAAAGGGATTCATGTGGACTTTAGGTGTTGACTACTGAGACCTTCTCACTAGTTATGAGGTTGAACTCCATTAGGGTGTTGTTATCCATTTCTATCAATCAAGGCTGGAAGGCATACAAATTTGATGTTAAAAATGTCTTTTTTATGATGATTTAATTGAGTAGGTTCTTATGAAGCAAACCTTCTGTTTGTCATCTGAAGAAGGCGATCTACGGTCTTAAGCAAAGCTTTCGAGCATGGTTTAAGAAATTTAACAAAATTATAATAGAAGTTGGTTTTCAATAGTATGCAGTGGATCACATTGTGTTTGTCAAATGGTACAACAGTAGTAGTGTGATTCTTGCAGTGTAAAGCAGTGGCATAGTAAGAAGTTCAGAATCCAAAGAGTATTTAAGAAAACACTTCGTCACTAAAGATATGGGTAGACCTAGATACTTCTTTGGGATAGAATTTGCATATAACAAAGACAAAATGAAAGTCTGCCTTAGATCTTCTCTAAAAGATCGGACTCTTGGGTTGTAACTTGTAAGTCAGAAACTACCACGTAGATCAAAAATCAGATTTTTGAGACAGTACTTCAAAGCTACGTTACAAAAGAATGATTCGGAAGTTCATTTATTTGATAGCTACTCGTTTCATATATCTCATGTACTATTAAGTCTTTTGAGTTAGTTCTTGCATGAACTAAAGGACTGTTCACGAGAAAGGAGCTCTTTGTGTGTTGGTTTATGTTAAAGATACATTGGGTAAAGGACTTCCATATAAGAAATCTTTCATGTTGAGGTCTAGTTAGACTCTAGCTATGCAAGCGATAAAGATGATTGAAAGACTACATCTTGCTATTATATTTACATTGAAGGAAATCTTGTCACTTGGAGAAGTAAAAAGCAGAATGTAGTGTCCAGATCAAGTGCATAAGTTGAATATTGATGAATGGCTCAGACTAACTGTGAGATGGAGTGGCTTTAAGTCTCTTTTGATTGAGCTTAGCTTCATTGTACAATTTCCTATGTCAACGTACTATGATAATCAAGCTGCAATATTTATTAAAAACAATTGTGTATTTCATAAGCGGATCAAGTATATTAAGGTAGATTGTCACTATGTGAAAGATACAGTGATGATTGGTACTATTTCTACTCCTTATATTCCATCTTTTGATCAGCTTGCAAACATTTTTACTAAAGAGTTAGCTTGTGGGGTTTTTGGATCACTTTATAACAAACTGGACATGTTAGATATATATGTTTTTAGTTTGAGATAGAGTGTTAGTGTTATTAGATCCTTATCTGGATCTTATGTGGATATCTATCTATGTACTCCTATATATATATTGGAGATATCTACACTTAGTGTTAACTCTCTTTTTACACATAACTTATGTAAACAAGTAAAGATAATATCTAAATTTATAGTGGTTCTGTTGTGGTAATGGTCCACAATGGTTGGGTCCCATAACAGGAATTTATTTATTTATTTAATTTTCAGTTATTCATGATTTTCCCCTTTTTTCAATTTTTAAATATTTTTTGAATAATTTCCATTATTTATTTCTCATTTACCATTTTTTAATTCAGTTTTTTGTAGGCAGGTCCCACAGTCTGTGTGTCTGGACCGTCAGCTGTCCTAACCGCTGTGGGTAATCTGCACCCTAAAAGGTAACAATGAAATGCTAAGATATATAAAATTGCCAATATTCACTAAATATTAAATGAATTCCCAATTATATTGTCGGGACAATTAAACAAAATCCATATCTTTACCATCAATTTTTTGGGCTTCCATATCGTTGTCATGATATCAATGAGATGAGATATAATGACATTGGAACACGGTTTCACAATTTTATTTATAGATCACTATGTTGAATATGATTTGCAGCAGCAAATATGCTGTACCATTCTTCAGATATTCACATATAGAAACTGGAAAGTGTCCTGTGATACGAGGAGCAGACATTTTTTAAAGAGCTGATGGGCTTCTCTAGAAATTCTTTTCTAGGTTACACCGATTGAATAATAGTTATAAATAAAATGTCAGCTTAAAGTGGGCTTGCTGCTTATTAAGCAGCATGTTTCCCCTTGAGGAAAAAAAAAACTACCAACACATGTTAGAGAGTTTGTTTCCCAATGATAGATAGGCAGAGGAAAAGTTCAGTCTTGTGCTTCTTCAAAGTCTGGGCAATGGAAGGGAAATTGTTTTTTGGGCAGATGGATGGGTTGGTTAAATTCCATCTCAAGATTGTTTCCCATCTTTCTTTCTGCTAGCCCTCCATCTGTCAGCCAGAGTTTCTGAGTTCTATGAGGGCAGCCCATGGTGTCCTCGATTTTGTTGGAGAATGAAGGAGAAAGAGATAAGAGTGCTAGCAAACTTGTTGCAGGTTCTGCAGGATTCTCCAAAACCATCGAATGACTCAGATTGGTGTTTGTGCATATTGCTGGAAATGAAACCAATGGAAAGTAAATTCCGTCGGATTCCAAAGTATAAAAGCCTAACTCACACCTCATTTCTCATCCACTCTCGTGGAATTTCATCAGATTTCCCCCCAATCCCTCTCCTCACGAAAATCTTCTCCGTAGTCCTCCCTCTCCCCGTAGTCCTCCTCCCTGCGTCCCAGCATCCTCCCCTCCCCGCAATCCTCCTCCTCCCCGCATCCTCCCCTCCTTGCGTCCTCCCTTCCTCACAGTCCTCCTCCTCCCTGCGTCCTCCTCCTCCCCGCAGTCCTCCTCCTCCCCTCCCTGCATCCTCCCCTCCCCTACGTCCTCCTTCTCCCCGCGCCGGTGGGGTGGCACTGGGGTGGATCTTCTCGGCTTCTGCTAGCGGATCCAAGAGGCCTACTTTCATCGACCGCTCGGCCTACTCTCTTTCCTTCCCTCCACAGCTCCACCATCGGTCATTAATGGCAACCGGAAACACATAGCTGCGTCCCAGATCCCCATGGGATTCCCCCAACTCCACTCCACCACTACCAACACCACCACCACCACTACTGCCGGCGGCGGCGGCGTCGATGTCCTCAACAGTCGAAGGTTCGCCGGCTCGATGACGAGGAGAGCACACTCGTTCAAGCGGTGCCCGCCGACGAATGAGGTGGAGCTGCAAGTCAACTCACCGAGGTCTGGCTGCGAGACGCCGACTTCGGCGGCCGTGTCGGCGCTGTACGGGAGCTCGATCGCGGAGGAGCTGTCGAGCGTGGAGAGGAAGCAGATCGCGTAGCAGCACCTGAACCTGAGGTTTAGGATTAGAGGGGCGGTGCAGCTACTGGCAGTGAGGAAGCAAGGGTTGGATCTTGGGATCAGGGAGAAGAAAGGGAATCTCATGTTTGCTTGCTTCTTCTGCGTCGTTTGCTTGCTGCTCGGGTTGGTCAAGATCTGCGCCACCGGATGGCTGGAGTCCACAGGGAAGAAGAGGAAATTCAATTTCCTTTACTTTCCTGAGGATGCACAAATAACAAGTTTCAGAGTCAACAGGAAATCAATTTCCTTTACTTTCCAATTCCAGGTAATTCCTGTTGACTCTGGAATTCCAATTCTTAACAATTCTTATCAAATTTTGTGCATAAACAGGTCCTAGATGGCTGATCCGCAATAAGGGTGGAGGGGAAGATGGTTTCTTGTTTAGGAAGGTGATTTGGGAAGCAAAATCTCCACTTAAAGTTTGATTCTTCATGCGGTTATTAACCAATCAGCAAAGTCTGACTAAAGTGATTGGCAGGCGATGAAGGCATTAATTGTGTTTGTGTAACAGCGATTTGGATGTTCAATATCATTTGTTTTGCCAGTCTGCAGCAACGAGAAGCTTCTGGCATAGGCTGGGAACTAGGTTTAGCTTAGATCTGCAAGTCTTGGATTTAAGCAATACCTGGAGTTATTTTGAAGATCTAGTAAGCCGTAGTAACGATAGAATGAGATCTTGATTGCTGCATTTAGTTTGTTGTAGAGAAAGATGAAGAAGAAGAAGAGGAAGAAGAAAGAGAAGTTATGTGGAGAGTGGAAACCCTTGTTCTTATTGCCATGACCAATGGCCCTGACTCCTTATATAAGGAGAGGGAGAAGACATTTACAAGCAAACCCTAATTAGGTAATTTACATAAGATCCCCTATTGTATCCAACCATGTTACATATCAATATAATACATTGATTCTGGTGGCATGCTCAAACCTTCTTTCTGCGACACCATTCTAGTGAGAAGTGCGAGTACAACTAGTTTTGAGGAATTCCATCAGATGCGTAAAAGGAGTAATCATGACTAATGTACCGAAGAGCACTATCAGATTGCAAAGTTTTCACACTATTGCGAAATTTGGTTTTGATTCCATAATTACTTGACTTGAATATATGAACAACAATTATTTTGTGGAAGTTGGTAGGTCTAGAGAGAGAGAGAGAGAGAGAGAGAGAGAGAGAGAGAGCAGCAGCAATAGAAAGTGGAGGACATATCGGGGCTGCCAACACCAATTGGCGTTGGTGGGCTTGGAGGAACCGGAGTTGGCTGGTGAAGGTAGCCTCAGATGCAAACGCTATCCTGTTGGGTAGTGGTGCTGCAAGGGTGGAGAGGATAACAGAGGTTAGGGTTGAGGTGAGAAGCTTTGGATGAGGTGGTGTGATATGCTTGAAATGCTTCAATAGGGGCCATCGGCAGGCTGAATGCCGAAACCCATGGTGGTGTTGTTGATGCAAGAAATACGGTAGATGCTGAAACCTATTGAAATGCTTCAATAGGTTGTTCGGTCACCATGCCATCCATGGGTTCCAGTGGTGTTCATCCAAGTATTCCAGAGACAAACCAGTTTGTGACTAAGCATCTTTCCTATCATGATGTGCTTCAAAATGATGGTGGTGACAAAAAGGAGACTTTGAATCAGGATTTGGCTGATGAGATTCCAGTTTTAAAAATTGAGTTCTCACGGTCCATAGAAATGTTGTAGGAGCTTGACATGGCAGTGGTAATGGAGTGGAGTGACGAGAGGGACTGTAATGCTATTCAAAGTAATTTTAGAAGCAGATGGTGGGGTGACTACCAATTGCTAAGGATCAGTGATCGAACGGGAATCTTAAATATTACTCGCATCCATGGTTCCAAACATCGATTTCGTATCGAACTTCGGTTCGACAAAAATAGGAAACATGTCGGACATCGGTGGAAATGTCGGTGGAAATATGGTAAATTTACGGAAGTTCATGGAAATAATAAAAAAACTTTGAATTTTACTTTGAAACTTTAGAATAAGTTAAAGTACATGATAATCTACTTTTAAAGACTGTTTAGATCAACTTTTTAAACATGTATCATAGTGAAATACATTATATGGATTTAATACAAAATTCTGAATCATAAATAATAAATAAAAATGGGTAATAAATGATTAAAAACAAAAAGACTCATAAAAGTTACCTCATATATGCTTA
>JAMKQA010004415.1:0-14056 GCA_024699735.1 Posidonia australis | reverse complement strand
AAGCCAACATTTCATTGGAGAAATCATAGAAGACCGATTTTATCGGGCGTACGAGGGTGCCTAACACCTTCCTCGTGCATAACAAGGATCCTTACCCGTATTTCTGGTTTTCGTAGACCTTTCCTTTTATTGTTTGCATGATTTTTCATGTTTATGGTTTTCCTTGTCTTCCATAATAGACTAGGTGGCGACTCCTGCATTTGCATTTTATTTTGTTTTTTCGACGTGATTTTTGCCGACCGATTTCGCATCTTTTTGCGGAATCTCCTGGCCGGCATGGTTACAGTGGGACACTTGGTGTCCCGATTTTTGTAGATTTTTGATAGATATAAAATTTTGAAAAAAGATTTCAAAAGATAAAGCCTAGTTTGGAAAAGAGTTTTCTGTACTTTCGGTGTGTCAGCCAATATACTGTGGGCCGTGTTGCTTGGACCAGGGGATGTGATGACATTCCTTGGTGGTTTGGTGCGACACTTAGGTTGAGGCTGGGGACCAAGAGACTGTACGCAAGTGTTCATCGGGTCTTAGATGTATGAAACTCCTTGACTGTCGTTTGCGAGGTCATGGTTGAGGTCTACGGGTTTGAGGTGTCAATTGGACCTAGAGGTATGATATTCTAGTTGTTTCTGGGCACTGAGACTCGAGGCACCACGGGTGGCGAGATGTGACACTCCCACAGACTGGGTACTGTGTGGTGGACACTAAGAAGGCATACACTGTGGTGGCTAAGATGGGTAGTGCATGTGTCCCATGGCTGGTTGTGTCTTGAGTGATAGGACAACCTTCCTAGGAGGGATTGGTGTTGTGAGGATTCTTTTGGTGGGAGGACTAGGGGACGGATTCGCTCCAGCATAGGTTGGCAGGTTGGTTACAGTGCAGTGCACCTTAGTGGCTGCTTGTGATCAGAGTTGCTTGCTTGGTACCGAGCATCACGACTCAGTGTGGTTGTGGTTTTGTCCAGTGTGGCCTATGTTTGAGATTTTGGCCGATATGACTTGTGCTTTGGTGGTTTTGGTTGTTGGGCCTAGTTTAGCTATACTGATGATTTTCTAGTATGCTTGTGATTTCAGAAGGAAAAAGAGATAAATGTTTTGAATTGTGATTTGTGGCTTTGGCCGATTGGACCCGATTTACAAGGCTTGGTGGATTTGGTGAAAATGATTTTAATGGAAAAAAACCTAGTTTTGATTTCTAAGTTTTCCGTAGGATGTGTGCTAGGTGACTTTTTGGTCAATCACGTGTGTTTTTTAGGTTACAGGTGCAGGCAAGCAACTTTTAGTGAGTCTAGTGCACATAGTCGAAGTCTCGTAGTGGCACACATAGGTTCTTAGTAGTTTAAATGCTTTAAATTAGTCTTTAATTTTCTATAATTTAGTTTTAAATTATGTTGAAATTATTTAGGCCAATGTGTTTGTGTTGGTAGCAATGCATGTTGTTATAGATCTGGTATCAGAGCACTAGGTTCACTAGGTTGTATTAGCCTAGGGTGTCCGGTCTAGAGACTCTATAGGCTTGCATGCATAGTTGTGTCCGCATTTGTTGGTTTCCTCGATGTTTTCTGGTTGTTGTTTTTGACTATTGTGTAGGCATCTTGCTCCTCTCCTCCTACAGGATGTCTAATTATGGCCATAAGGGTAAGGTCCTTGTTGAGGAATCCGAGCCTCGTGAAAGTGGTGGATGGAAGGCTATGCACGTCAAACTACGGAGCTTGGTGCACAGAATCTCCCATGTCCTTGGTAAGAGTAGTTACAGTGATTCATCAGGAGCTCCGTGGCTGTAGTAGCTGAGTAAACTCTATTTATCAATGTTTTGAGGCAAGGATGGTGTTGAGGAGAGTGAGGCCTGGCTAGAGAGGGTGGTGAAGATGTTTGATAGCATGGCAAGTCGTAAAGAGCATTGAGTGCAGTTGGCGAGTTATTTGTTGGAAGGTGAGGTAGATAAGTGGTGGAAGTCAGTGAGGCAATTCAAGTTCGCAGACTCGACTACTGTTAGTATCAAGTGGAAGGATTTCGAGGCAGCCTTCTACGAGAAGTATTTTCTTTATTACATGAAGGAGTAGTTTAGTTGAGATTTCCAGAACTTGGAACAGGACAACATGTCTGTGCTCGAGTATGAAGCTGCTTTTGCTCGTTTAAAGTGTTTCTCTCCTGCCAATCTCTTAGAGGAGGAGCGAGCACAAAGATTCCTAGATGGTTTGAATCCAGGACTGAGGTTGAAGGTGATGGGTTGCCGATGCCAGATAGTGGTGGACATGGTTGGAATGGCCATCCACTTCGAGGAGGAATACAAGAAGTACAAGAAGGGTTGTTCTTGAGGGAAGAGTAAGTCTTTCTTCACTTCCCAGTTCTCTTTCTTTGATATGTTGACTCCTGGCGATTCAGGTAGCCCGAGGAAGAAAAGGAAAGGGATGTCTGGTGGCTTTTTAGCTGGCCAACATAGTTTCACTAGTTACAGTGGTATTGGCTTCAATCACACAAGTTTCAATGCTCCTGGTGGGAATTAGTGTTTCCAGTGTGGTCAGGTAGGCCATCTTGCTAGTAATTGTCCTTGTTCGTAGTTGGTTCCAGATTTGGGGGATGCGCTACAATTATGGGAAGCTAGGGCATCTCTAGAGGTTTTACCTTGACCCTCCCAAGAAGGTAGGAAGCGCATCGTAGCAGCCAATGAAGGGATGAGTGTTCACTATTTCAACTCTTGGCGCAGGGCCTTTGGGAGATGTGGTAGAGGGTAAGGATGTGTAGTGGTGTTGTATAACCCTCTATGTAATTATCGTAAGCTCTCTTGTAATTGAGATAATTGTTTGATATGTGGATGTTGTTTTTGTTGTTGTGCTTGGCCATTTAGGTTCCTTTCTTGTGACGGGCCGGATGGCCAAGATATTGTTTGACACAGGAAGTTCCTTCTCCTATGTCTCTAAGTCTATTGCGGTAGAGATGGAGGATAGGCTAGCTAGGCTAGCCTTTTATCTCAAAGTGATCACGCCGCTAGGGGAGTACAATTTAGCTTGGAAGTATCTGTGATTTGCTGGCTTGACGTTGAATGGAGAGAGTTTGATGCGAGCCTCATAATTATGGATATGCAGGAGTAGGATGTGATACTCGGCATTGATTGGTTGACACAGCAGTCTGCCTTGATTGACTGTGCTCGGAGAAGGGTGTATTTTGGGTCTTTTGGACATGGTACCTTCTTTGTGCAAGGTGTGTGTTGGGATGAGCCTAAGTTTGTCTTTTCAGCAATGAAGGCTTACAAATCGATAGCTGAGGGTTGTGTGGGGTATCTAGCTATTATAGTTATCTTCACTTCTCCTGAGTTGGGTATTCACGATATCTCTATAGTTTGTGAATATCCTGACGTGTTCCCTGACAATTTGCCTAGAATGCCACCTTATAGGGAGGTAGAGTTCTCGATCGAGTTAGTTTTGGAGTTTAGTGCTATCTCAAAGCCTCCTTATCGAATGACCCGCAGAGTTGAGAGAGCTCAAGACCCAGTTGCAGGAGTTGTTGGATAAGAGTTTTATTAGAACTAGTGTTTCTCTGTGGGGAGTGCCTGTCATGTTCATCTGCAAGAAGGATGGTTTGCTTCAATTGTGTATTGACTATCGAATGCTGAACCAGATCATGGTGTAGAATATGTATCCCTTGCCCCGCATTGATGACTTGTTCGACTAGTTGCAGTTACTTTTGTGTTTTCGAGGATTGATTTGAGGTCGGGTTATCACCAGTTGAGGATACAAGACTCAGACATTCAGAAGACTGCTTTTCGGACGCGGTACGGGCATTACGAGTTCACGGTTATGCCCTTTGGCTTAACCAATGCACCGATTGCTTTCATGGACTTGATGAATAGGATCTTTAGTCCCTTTCTAGACCAGTTTGTAGTGGTGTTTGTGGATGATGTTTTGGTTTATTTCCTGGATGTGGAGACTCACGCTTTACACTTAAGGGCAGTGTTAGATATTCTGAGGAGACATCAGCTGTATGCCAAGTTTTCCAAGATTGAGTTTTGATTGAGTGAAGTCATGTTCCTCGGCCATTTGATTTTTAGAGAGGGCATTAAGGTGAATCCTGCCAAGGTAGAGGCGGTGAGTAGTTGGAAGAGGCTCAAGATAGTGACAGAGATTAGAAGCTTCTTGGGTTTGGTGGGCTACTATAGGAGGTTCATCAGGGATTTCTCCTCCATAGTCGCGCCTTTGATAGAGTTGACCAAGAAGGGAGTCTCATTTTGTTGGGATCATAACTGTGAAGTGAGCTTCAATGAATTGAAGGCTCGTCTGATTTTGCTCTTGTGTTGACTTTGACTTCTGGAAGTAGTGGCTTCAAGGTGTATACTTGTGCCAGTGGTATGGGGTTGGGTTGTGTTCTGATGCAGTATAGCAATGTTATAGCCTATGCTTCTCGCAAACTAAAAGATCATGAGAAGAACTACCCAACCCATGACCTAGAGATGGCTACCGTAGTGTTCGCTCTTAAGCTCTGGCGACACTATCTATATGGAGAATAATTTAAGGTCTTCACCTATCACCAAAGTTTGAAGTATATCTTCACTCAAAGGGACCTCAACTTGAGATAGCATAGGTTGGTGGAATATGTGGAGGACTACGATTTTAGTTTGTCCTACCACCTTGGGAAGACCAATGTGGTCGTCGATGCTCTGAGTCGATGTATGCACGTGATGGCAAGTTTGATGGCCTAAGAGTGGGCCATGTTGGAGGATCTCATGGGTTGCAAGCCTAGAAGATAAGCTCAGGGAACGGTTGGCACCTAGGTGGCTAAACTATCTGTTCGCCCCAAGTTAGTGGAGTTCATTGTCTCCTGTCAGTAGTTGGATTCTTTTGTTCAGGCTATGTTTGAGAAGCTGGAGGCTGGTGGAGAGCCTCATTTCTCTGTTGAAGGATATAGAAAGCTGAGATATGACTTATGCTTGTATGTTCCCTAGCATGAGGAGGCTAGGCAGAGATTGCTAGATGAAACAAATCGATTTAGGTACACTATTCATCCAAGAAGTACGAAGATGTACCAGAACCTGAAGAGGAACTTTTGGTGGTCTAGTATGAAGAGAGGTGTTGCTGACCACGTGGCAAGGTGCACAACTTGCCAGCTGGTCAAGGCAGAGCACCAAAGACCTAGAAGGACATTGTCGCCATTGGACATCCTCATGTGGAAATGGGAACACATCTCCATAGATTTCATGACTGGTTTGCCACGTACTCAGAGGAAGAATGACACCGTATCGGTGATCGTGGATCGGCTGACCAAGTTTGCACATTTCTTGGCAATCCGAGTGAATCTTTCAATGCACTGACTAGTAGAGTTGTATGTGTCAGAGGTCGTTTGGTTGCATGGTGTTCCTGTGTCCATTGTGTCGAATAGAGAGATGAGGTTTACCTCAAGGTTTTGGAAAACTCTGTAGGAAGCTTTTGGCACGGTGCTCAACTTCAATACAGCTTTCTATCCCCAGTTGAACAGTTAGACGGAGAGGACCATTCAGACACTAGAGGATATTCATAGAGCATGTGCCTTGGATCTGCAAGGAAGTTGAGAGGACCACCTATCATTGATAGAGTTCTCCTACAAAAATAGCTACCATTCGAGCATTGGGATGGCGTCGTATGAAGTATTGTATGGTGGGCCATGTAGATCACTCGTTTACTGAAGTGAAGTGGGTGAACATCAGTTGCTTGGTCTTGAGATTGTATAGCTATATGTGGACAAGGTGGCACTGATCCGTAGCAGGCTGGTGGCTACATAGAGTTGGTAGAAGAGCTACGTCGATAGGAGGCAGAGACCGCTGGAGTTTCTAGTGGGAGACTCTATAATCCTGAAGGTATCACCGACCAAAGGCATGATGAGATTCAGGAAGCGTGGGAAGTTGAGTCTCCACTATATTGGCCTGTACTAGATTACATAGAGGGTTGGTGAGGTTGCTTATAGGTTGGACTTGCCACTAGAGTTGTCGTTTGTGAACGACGTATTCCATGTCTCCATGTTGAAGAAGTGGCTGGTTGACGCATCACAAGTGATTCCAGTTTAGTCGAAGGTGCACCAAGAGGATTTGTCCTTTGTGGAGGATGTCATCTATATCATCGATAAGAAAGAGCAAGTGCTACGGAACAAGGTGATTGCACTTGTTCTTGTATGATGGCGACATCATGGAGCCAAGGAGGCCACCTAGGAGCGCAAGGATGCCATCCTAGCCCAATATCCGTATCTTTTCGCCTACTAGTGATTTCAAAGGCGAAATCCTTTTTTAAGGTGGTTAGGATGTAACACCTGGAAATTCATTTAATTGTAAACATACTTTTTAATTAATTTTATAATGCACGGGTGTTATTGATGCAAGGTCATTTTGGTAATTCTGTGGTTTTGTGCTTGGGTTCCACTTTTGGCATATTCTGTGTCTTATCCTTTAGTGGAGGCACTATGCCTGTGCTCCTATGTGCATGGGCGTGCAGGTGTGTGGTGTTGTTGGCCTCGTGCTTTGAGGCTAGTTGTTGGGTTAGGGACGTGTAGGTGCATGTGCGTGCATGCTTTTGGTGGGTGGATGCATGTGTATCTAACCCTTCCTGTGCGTATAAGAAGAGGTGGACAAGTCAAGGTTTCTCCCGCACTCTTCTTTCCCCTTCCCTTCTTGCCATCTTCCTCTTCTTTCTTCTCTCTTTCCCCATTTACACACACCTTACTCCTCCTCTTCCTTTCCCCTACTTCCTCCCTCACCTTCCCTTCCTCCTCCTTCTTTCCCCTCCTTCCTCTTCTTTCACCCAAGTGTGAGTGAGTGAGAGAGAGAGACAGGGATAGAGTGTGAGAGAGAGAGGCAGAGGTGGCGTTGTGGTGCTCGTGTTGGCCAGAGGAGTTTGGACTTCTTCCTTGGCATCGAGTGAGCTCAAGGAGTGGTCGAGGACATGTGGAGGTTGTGCTGGTTGCTAGAGAGCACGTGGTTGGCCGAAGGAATGCTGACGGTCATCGTGAGGTACACACCTCACACTCTCTTGTAGAATGCATGAAAAATGTAGTAAATGCCTAGGAATGCATGGAACCTAGGAAAATTTACGTTTATTGAATTTATTGTGAATTTATGATGGTTTATGAGGCACTTATGGCCATTGATGGTGGTTGGTGTGTTTGGGTCGTTTTTGACCCCTCTTGCTTTGTGATTTTATATGTTGAGCTATGATGCATGGATTGTGATTTTGTTTGTGTGGATTCGGAGTAGACTCAAGTGTCTACATCCTTGGTTTTATTCGTGGTTTGTGGATTTTTCCTAGTAGGTCCGCCCTTGGTCCCAACTTAGGTGAAGAGCTAGATTAGGGCTTGGGCAATTTTTACAGAATTCGTAGAATTTGATATGCTGTTTTTGCTTCAAAATTGTCCCCTTGGTCCCTATTTCGATCAATCGAATTCATTCAGTCTACCAAATTAGGGATTTTTGGGCGATCATTTTGGATTTCGGTGTATCGTTTTTGGTGGCCTGAGCCTAGTTTAGTGGACCGGTCCAATTCTCAACGCTGAATCATGCCCAAGTACTGTTTTGAAGGTGATTTGGGTGGCTTTGTTGAATTTGTTTGTATTGCCTATGTTAAGGCAGTTTGTGGGCCATCAGTGGTGGTCTTATGTGGACACTTGGTGTGCCAGTTGTTGTGGATTTTGGATAGATATAAAATGATTTTGAAAAAGGATTTCAAAAGATATAGCTTGGTTTGGAAAAGAGTTTTCCGTGCTTATTGTGTGTGAGTAAAGATACTGTGGGCCATGCTGCTTGGATCAGGGGATGTGACGACATTCTCGGGTGGTCAGGTGCATCACCCAGGTTGAGGCTAAGGATCAAGAGATTGTAGGAAAGTGTTCATCAGGTCTTGGAGGTGTGAAACTCCTTGACTGTCGTTCGCGAGGCTGAGGTTGAGGTCTATGGGTTTGAGGTGTCAACTGGATCCAAAGGTATGATACTCCAGTTGTTTCTGGGCATTGAGACTTGAGGCATCGCGGGTGGCGAGGTGTGTCGCTCCCACAGACTGGGTATCGTGTGGTGGACGTCGAGAGGGCGTACCCTGTGGTGGCCAAGACGGGTATTGCACATGCCTCGTGGCTAGAAGCATCCTGAGTGGTAGGATAGCCTTCCTAGGAGGAATTGGTGTTGTGAGAGTTGTTCAGGTGGGAAGACTACGGGACGGATTCGCTCCGACATAGGTTGGTAGGTTGGTGGTAGTGTAGTGCACCTCAGTGGCTGCTTGTGGTTAAAGTTGGTTGCCTAGCACCGAACATCACGACTCAGTGTGGTTGTGGTTTTGGTTAGTGTGGCCTATGTTTGAGATTTTGGCCGATATGGCTTGTGCTTCAGTGGTTTTGGTAGTTGGGCCTAGTTTTTCTATACAGATGATTTTCCCATGTGCTTGTGATTTTAGAAGGAAAAAGAGATAAATGTTTTGAAATGTGATTTGTAGCTTTGGCCGGTTAGACCCGATTTACAAGGCTTAGTGGATTTGGTGAAAATGATTTTAAAGGGAAAATACCTGGTTTTGTTTTTTGGGTTTTTTGCGGGGTGTGTGTTGGGTGACTTTCTGGTCATTCACACATAATTTTGTGTAATTTTTAGGTTACAGGTGCAAGCAAGCAGCTTTTGGTGAGTCTAGTGCACATAGTCGGACTCTTGTAGCAACATAGGTTCCTAGTAGTTTAGATGCTTTAAATTAGCCATTAATTTCCTATAATTTAGTTTTAAATTATGTTGAAATTATTTAGACCAATGTTTTTGTGTTGGTAGCGATGCGAATCGTTATAGCATTGATTCTTAGTTTCTAACAAAGTTTGAGGTGTTATTATCAAAATTTCATATCAAGACTCTAAGATCACCTATGATTAGTGGAGTGTTGAACATGTTTATAGTGTGCAAGCTACCCCTTAATTCACATTAATAGCCTCATCGCAAAGTCGGCATGGGGGTTCCATTATTAAATTATTTGGTTCTTGTGTTACTGTTTATTTCAGTACTTGTATTCAATGGTAATTTTTGCATATAGCATGTTATCTCAAACTAGTTATCATTTGCTTAATATCATTATTGTGCTTATGTGATTTTTTCTATACTCCAGTTTTTTAGTATGTAGCAAAATTTTGAGGTTTCATTATCAAAACTTCATGTCGAGACTTCTCTTAGGGCATTTACGATTATTGCCTTATTGGAGGTGTGGAGCTTGATATAGTGTGCATGCTACCATTGATTCATATTAATTACCTCTTTGCGAAGTCGACATGGCAGGTTTCACTCTTCAATTATTTGGGTCTAGAGTAATTGTGTATTTAATTTACTTGTATTTAGGGATAATGTCTACTTATAACATGTTGCCTTAAAAACATATCATGTGCTTAATATCAAGAGGGAGGTTTCACCCTTCAATCCTACATGGAGACCCTTGGTTTTCAAGGCTTTTAGACTCCTTGGCTTTTCATTTCCACCATCTTTAAGAGGCCACTCCAACACTTGAGGAGGCTCTCTTGGCAAAACCTGAACACACCTCCCTGGCAACTGACCTCCTTGCACTCTTCTCCAGCACACCATGAACATGAGTAGCCTTTGTCGTTTGTGCATCCATAACCCAAGGAATTTGACTAGAGGAGAACGTAGCAAGCACCTCGTCAGGAAGCATAACCCAACAGGTAATTCCCATATCTTCTTCATAACTCGTTTATTTTCCTGTGCTATTTAGCATGGTAGCTCCTAGTTCGATGTTGTTTTCTATTGCATATTGCTTGGCTTGCCATCATCATTAGCATGATTTAGTTTTCCAGCGATGGGTTCTCCGGTCATGTGAGGCCACTGGCTGATGAGCACGAATTGCGACCCATCACCATGCATCGTGCCCTTCCTTCTCTTCCCCTGTGTCCATCATGGTTACCTGACAAGCCTCTTATGCTCGTAGCCGTGAGTATGGCCGAGTAAACTCTGGCGAGACCCAACATGGGTGGGAAGGTGTGACACTCGGGCCTGATTATCCATTTTAATTATAAACCATGTGATTAATTGTAATATTGTATAAATAGTTTATTAATGAATAATCTATTGTTTCTTGTGATTGTGAGGATTTGGTAGGCTTACTGTGCACCTGGTTGTGATTTGGGACCAATGTGGAGTCTGATTTGGGGATGCACAGTTGCCTCAGTTTGCGTGTCCATCTATTTCCTTTTCTTTCTCCTCTTTTTCTCTCTCCCTCACGTGATTCCACCATCTTCGTCTCCCTTTTCTTCTCGCCCAGACCTGTGCCACCAGTGACGTCGGCCTGTGCCACTCCGTTCCCTCCGATGGGAGGGTGATGCGACGAGAGGCTGGCATGACGTGGGAGGAGGAGGAGGAGATAAGAAGGAGGAGAAGGTGGAGGGAATGCAGCCGAGAGAGAGAGAGAGAGAGAGGGAAAGGAAGGAAGGTGCACAAGCCAGAGGAGTGCTGAATCATGGTCCGTCGGTGGGGGGAAGGCTTCGTCGGGACAGGAGGAGCTCGCCAGAGTTGGGGAGGCTTGTTGGAGGAGGTACGCAACCCCTTTCTTCCCCTTCCCTCTTCCATTATACAATTTTAGTT
The DNA here is from genome assembly GCA_024699735.1 of Posidonia australis. Taxonomy (NCBI): domain Eukaryota; kingdom Viridiplantae; phylum Streptophyta; class Magnoliopsida; order Alismatales; family Posidoniaceae; genus Posidonia; species Posidonia australis. The sequence continues at coordinate 3,493 of JAMKQA010004415.1, read as the reverse complement.
TAATATGTTAAATGCATGAAATGGTGTGAAATGCATGTAAAATCGTACAAAAATAGTGGAATTGATGAGAATGAGTTGAATGGCATGAAAACATAGATATCATGTGGTTAGGATGGAAATTGGTAAGGTTATGCAAGATTTTTGGATGAAGGCTACAGTAGCCATTTTTCAGCTCCATTCCTCTATGATTTTCGTGTGAAATGTATAGTGAATGGATTGATGAATGGTTTAGGGGGTTTTGAAGTAGACTCAAAAGTCTACACCCCATGATTTATTGGTATTTTGTGGTGCTTGTATGAGGGGTCCGACAGAGGCTCCCACTTCCGACGATTTCGTCGGCTATAGCAGGGGAGGTGCCCTGGTTTCGGGCAATTCGGCATACCAAATTCCTGTCAGATTAAGCCAGGATACCTGGTTTCGATAGACCGAAATCATCCGGTCGACCGAAACAGGGATTTTCGATATACCAAACCGGATTTTCGGTCTGTCGATTTTGCCCTGGCCCTGATATATATATAATGTGATTATAAAATGGAAGAAAAAGGTTTTAAATGGACGATGAGCATGTGTTAGTGGTGTTTTCCCCATGTAAATGGCAAGGAGGAATGCGAGACCCAAATAAGTGTATTTGGGAATGGTTTTCTGTTTAAAGCCCTAATAAGGAATAAAAGTGATTGGATGTATGGTTTTTGAGTAATATGGGCATGAGACCCAATTTATGATTTTAAAGCATGGTTTTTCATGATTTTGAGCTGGGACCCCAGATGAGGGTCAGGTGTTGCATGGGAAAAGATTCCTGCAACCAAGAGAATGAAATGAAAATGATTTTGAAAAGAAAAACTTAAAGAGTTTTGAAAATAAAACACTAATAATCTGTTGAGGAACCACGGGGGTTGGTGTCGACAATGTGGTAGGAGTATGAGGCTCCAATGAAACCAATTGTTAGATACGACTGTGGTTGCTGAGCTTGAGATGGTGTAGGCTGAGCCTAGGTCATTGAACCTAGTTGTTCGGGTCACCGAGCTCGTGATGGTGTAGGCTGAGCCTAGGTTATTAAACCTAGTTGTTTGGGTCATCGACAGTGTAGGCTGAGCCTAGGTCATTGAACCTAGTTGTTTGGGTCACCGATGGGACGTCAGGTAAAGACGTATCCCCATGCATATATGCAAAAGATTGAGGCCGGTTGGCCGGGAAGGTGACTTCCAGCATAGGGAATTTCACCGCGACAGTGCAGAGAGGTAGGGGAGATGGTGTCCTCACTTACTGCTTGTGTGCTTGGTTACCCTTGATCAAGATAACATCAATAAAGAAAAGTGGAAATGAATAAGAAAAGAATGTGATTTCGAGAAATGAAAAAGGAAATGTGGTTTGGCTAGGATTGGACTTATGACTTGTCCTAAAATCCTGGAATAAAATAATGATTGTGTTTTAACCTATTAGCAGCCAGTATTTATGATTTTGGTTTTAAGCCCGAGAGGCATTGTGTTTTAGGTTGGATCTGGTTGGTAATTTGGTTTCTCAAGATTTGAGTTTGAAAGTTGTAACGCCCCTCATTTTCCACAATAATTTAGAACAAATTAAATTACGGGAAAATTAAAGCCAAACAGAAAATATCTAACTACCAAGAACCTGTGTGTGCAGCTAGGAGACTCCAGACTATATGCACTACGCTAACCCTCTACTTGCCTGCACTTGTAAACCAAAAATACGAGGAAAACGCATGAATGGCAAAAGTCACCTAGTACGCACCCGAAAGGAAAACCATGGAAAGCAAATCATAATTACTTTTCTTTTAAAATTCATTTCACAAACCTTTTTCTCAAAACCTCATAAATCAGGCCCACACCGACCAAAACCACTATCAGGGCTCTACTAGCCCAAAACCACAAGCAAAGGCACTTAATGGCCAAAACCACACACATTGAGTTGGGAAGCCCGGCACCAGGCAACCTAACTCTGGCCATTAGCAGTCCACCAAGGAGCGACCACAGCGTTCTGCACTGCCACGGTGTGCCACCCTATGTAGGAGCCAACCACTGTCCCACGATTCTCCCTCTCTAGAGAACCCTCACAAAGCCAACCCTTTTTTGGGAAGGTTGTCTTGTCTCTCAGGACGCTACCAGCTACGTGACACGTGTCCCACCCACACTGGCCACCACAGGGTCAGCCTCCTCATGGAGTCCACCACACACGGTGCTCAGGAGGGAGTGTCATACCTCCACATCTGACGACACCCGAGCCTTAGTGCTCATAGCGACATCAGGAGTATCATACCTCCTCGTCATGCCACAAGACACCTCAACCCGCGGACCTCAACCATAACCTTGAGACGGCAATCAAGGAGTCTCATACCTCTAAGACTTGACGCCCCTCAGCCTCAGGTATCTCAGCCCTTGACCTCAACCAGAGAGTCGTGCCCGACCACCCGAGAATGTTGTCACATTCCCTGGTTCCGACAACACAATCCCACACTGTCTCGGCCTGCACACAGAAAACTAGAAAAACATTTTCCAAAATAGGCCAACTATTTAATTGAAATCCACTTTCCAAAATCATTTTCATATCTTTGAAAACTCTTCCAAGACCTCAACAAAATGACACATCGGGTGTCCCGAGGGACCACTATTGACGGCTTGCAAATCCCATATTATAGGGACAAAACAAACCAATCCGGAAAACCCTTAGAAATCAGATTTTATAAACATATTGGGCCCTGCTTCGGCATGTCGAAAATTGGATTCGATATGCCGAAATCCTCTGAATCGGTCGACCGGAAGGATTCGATAGGTCGAATCGACTAGGGGACAAAAATAGTTAGAAAAACGGCATGTCGAACAGATTCAGTATACCGAAATTCACTGATTCGGTATGCCGTTTCCACTTCAGTATGCCAAATTCCGCGAATCCTAGAGAATGACCCAAAACCCTGCAGTCCGAAATCTCCCCAACTGGGACCTCCGATCGGACCCACTAAATAAACACCAAAAATCTTGCATAAAACATAAAATATAGACCCTCGAGTCTACTCCAAATCTACACAAACAAAACCAAAATCCATTCAGCATGCTTCAAGATATAAAATCGCAAAGGCAGAAGGGTCGAAAGGACCTAAAACTCAACCACCAGCATAAATGCCCATAAATCCACCATAAATTCTCATAAAATCCTAATAAATTCTAGGAATGTAAATTTACTTAGATTACATGCGTCCCTATCAATTTCTACCATTTCCATGCTCTCTATTACAAGGATTTGAGATGCATACCTGAAATGGACTTCGACGAATCCTTCGGCGACCACGACGTCCACGGGGCTTCCTTGACCTCGGGGACGCAACTGCGGAGCTTCTCACGCCACCACAAGCTGCTACACGCCGCCACACACCTCTGCCAACACGCGAGCACACCGAACAAGGGATAGGTAGGGGAGGAGATGGGGAGAGACGAGAGAGAAGGAGTTAGTGGGGGGGGGGGGGGAGAAGAAGGGTGGAGAG
>JAMKQA010004414.1:0-18922 GCA_024699735.1 Posidonia australis | reverse complement strand
AAGGGATTCAATTTTTTCACTTGCTTCTCTAAGGTTACAGTGGGTAATGGTTCTAATACTCTCTTTTGGAGACAATCATGGTACAATGACACTCCTCTTTGTTTATTGTTCCCTGAATTATATACTAATGCTAGATTTAAAAAAGCATCAATCAAGAGAACTATGCATCTGTTTAATAGGGACTTCAACAGATTGTTTCAGGCATTCCATTGTGATACCTGCAATTCCAACTTGCTTCAATTACAGTTGGAAGGTTTTGTTGCTATTATGCAGTCTTTATCTTTAAACTCTAGTGAGGATGAATTTCATTGGACTCCCACTAATACCTTCACAGTGAAAGCTGCCTATACTATTATAAATGATGGAGGATTACGCAATGTCTTTTTCAAAAGTATTTGGAAAAGTCAATCCCCCATAAAGGTTAAGTTATTTGCATGGTTAGTCATTCAAAATAGGAACTAAACAAAAGAAAACTTATTGAAAAGAGCATGGACTTCTCCCCATTATGTATTTTTTGCTCTGTGAGCATTGAAAATAATACTCATTTGTTTCTTCATTGTTCTTTTGCTAGGAAAATTTGGAGGTTCTTCTTGAACTCCCAATTACACCCTAGCTTTTTATCAGTTGCAGATTTATTCTTTTCCACCCCTGATCTTAAATTTTATTTGCCTTTTACTGGGTGAACTTTGTTACTCCAGATCATTCTTTGGTTGATTTGGAGGGAGAGAAATTGTAGGCTCTTTCGTAATATTATTAAGTCAGCTTTTAGGATTATCTCTGATATTATATGTTTGATGCAGTTTTGGGTGGTAAATCTTGTACCAGGTTTTGAAAAAGAAGAATGATGCAGTTTCTAACTACAATGATACCACAGCCTGAGGAGTCTCTTGCTGCACCACCTTCTATTCCTCCCCCTTATGCACCAACAGGAGAGACAATCCAGGAGGATATGAACAAATGAATGAAGGAAGTTGACCCATACAGAAACATTCATTTTTGGATATAATACGTTTTAATCTCATTTTTGATAAATTCTGAACAATACGGTATCTTATATGGAACAATATGCTTTTTTTGAGACTGTATAGTCTAAAGGTCTGTAATATTTATGAACTCTATATTTATTGCATTGAAGCCGAAGAAATAATATCTATCTCAATCGTTAAAAAAAAAAAAAAAAAAACAATACATATAGATGGACCGTGAAAACAGTCAATGATCTCAACATTGGCAATCCACAAGAGCCTACTACGGATTCTGGATATCCTTCAATTTACTGCCTTTTATCAGCCCTTTTTTCTTTCTATACTATTGGGAGCCTCCCAGTTTTCTGTTGGCCTTAGGCGGTTTCATAGTGACCGCCATCTCATCTAGCATCCAACCATGATAACACATCCAAATAAGCCCTTAGCGCAGAAGCTATATTGAGAAAATCTACGTGTGGAGATAATCCATGCAGTATCACCATCACCCCAATAGGTGAATTATGGTTACAGTCCCCTCATAGATTACCAAATGGTCCTCCTGGAGATGATCTAAGTATGTTGTTTGTTGGTTTATAATAACAGTCAGACCACAATAAAGAAAAATAGAGTTGCAGACATGCATAGAGAACTTCACATTAAATAATGGAAAACTAGGATTTTTAGGAATGGTTATGGTAATTTTGTTGAAAGGACTAGATGGAGATAGCTTCTCAGGTGTAAGATTCAACAACCGTCTGTAAGCCACCATCATAAGTAATAAGATCCCTGAGAGCGATATAAATGTTTACAGCTTAACGGCAGCATCTCCATTAAATGTTGCCTTCTTGGCCACATTCTCAACTATTCCGCATAATTCATCACGCACCAACCCTCCAAACAAAATGCACCCAATTTCTCTTCTATTCCACCACCACAACTTCCATTCAAGAATTTCCACAAGCACCTCTGGATCATCTGCTACTGAACACAGTCATGCCACCACAGCCACAGTCATCCTGCAATTCAACCATCAGCTCCTCGCAAATCCTCGCATCAATAACATTCTTCCCCCTTAACTCCCTCAACAGTGCCATAGCGTCACCGATCCTTTCCTTCCCACAAATCGCCCGCAACACCGTCCTGTATGTCAACCCATCCGCCGGCCTCCCCTTCTCCATCATCTCCCACAGAACTCGCACAGCCTCATCAACCTCTCCGTTCAATGCCAACGCGCTCACCACCGAGTTATACGCCTTGTCGCCAGGCACGAACCCTTTCCCCTTCATCTCCTCCATCAGCTCCCTCGCATTGTTCGTCCTCCCCTGTGCACACAGCCCGTGGACAAGGTAATTATAAGTGTTCTCGTCCGGAACGCACCGGTATGACACGCTCATCTGGTGGAAAACACGGAGCGCGTCGTTGAGATGCATCGAAAGCACATACCCTTTAATCACTGCGTTCAGCGCGTGAATATCCGGCTCGACCCCGCCGTCCACCATCTGCCGGAAAAGGCACCGTATATTATCCATATACATATGGTTGATAAACGAATTCCCCTCCCTACTCAACATCGCAGCAAACAGCAGATTGTAGGTCCGCAATGTGGGCCGGCACGAGAGGTCCGCGCCGTCCCTCATCTTCTTGTACACTCCAACGGCCCTCGACAGCATTCGCGCCTCCGCGTAGAAGTAGATGATGGTGTTGTAGAGCTCCTCCGACGCGACAGAGGCCACGGAGAGCGCCTGCATGGCGACAGCGTCCATCTGGGAGTACATTCCAGCGGCGCCGAGCTTCTTGATGGTGATGAGGTAGGTGGAGGCGTGGGGCCTGAAGCGGGGCTGCTGGGTGGCCCAGTGGAAGAGGTGTAGGCAGAGGCCCGGATCGGGGTGGCGAGCGAGGAAGGCGGTGAGGTCCTCCGGCGTGAAGCGAGGTGGGAGCTGGGAGGTGTAGCGCTGGAGTTGGGCTGGGTCCTGGGGTTGGGTTCGGCGGGTGGAGTTTTTGGGCTTTCGGGTGCGGTAGTAGTCCCGAGAGCTATGGCGGCTTCGGCGGGGTGTGTAGGAGGAGGAAGAGGAGGAGGCGGAGGAGAGAAGGGTGGTGGTGGTCGTCGTCGTCGTCGTCGTCGTTGCAGGGCTTATTAGGGTTAGGAATCGGATGGCAGTTCGGTGGAGAAGCCAAATCATGGCGGAGAAGCAGAGAAGTCGACAGGGAGGAGGTTTGATTTGCATTTTATTTCCACTCATAATGACTATATTGATCAGGTAACCATCATGTTTAGGTTTAACATTTTTCTTATTTTCTACTCAAAATTCTTTTTACTCTTTTTTTTTTTTCTTTGGCCAAGTATAACGAGGAAGATTATCAAATATATATAAAATAAAAACTGTACAAAAAGAGTTGAGAAATAAGAAAAGTCCCAACTAAGAGTACAAGGCTCAACACATGGCTGATGCCCACAAAGTAGAGTACAACCATAAGCATAAACAAGGCTCAACCTAAAATGCTTAAGCCACACAAGAGCTCCAACTCAACAAAAGGTCAAAACTTGTCATAGAGATAGAGAATAGCCTAACCCAGCACAGATCCATGCAAAAATCGGAATTAATCCCAAGCATTCCTTTCAAACAGAGTTAGCCCCGCTCCCTTAAAGAAGAAATGATTTGGCTTCCTTCCAAATATCCCCCAACGATCTCCTATGATGGGTCTCTTCAAAGGCCTTTTGATTGCGTTCTAACCAGAGGCTTATAACCACTGTACAAAATGCACCAACAATATGGCGCCAAGAAGAAGATGGCCTAGCATGAATGCTGTGAATGACAATGAGAACGATCTCCAGGAGTGAGTCGCCTGATGGAGGTGTCGTCCAACTGCACCAAACCATATCCCAAACCATTTGAGCGTAAGAGCAAAACCAGAACATGTGATCAACTGTTTCCGGTTCCTTTTCAGAGAGGAAGCATCGTGGCAATATGAAATCCCCTTATCTTTAGTCTGTCGTGAGTGGGAAGACCATTGGTAAGAGCTCTCCAAGTGCAGAATGCATGTCGTGGAAGAACTCGACTTCACTAATGGAAGATCGCCCACGGAACTTCCTGAGATCGACTACGAATGGCATTTTACATCAACCGGAGGGTGAATCTAGCAACATTTGGCTTCAAGGTAATCAAATCATCGCCTACTTCAATAGCAGTATCAAGGATGTCCAATCAGATGTCATGCATGTCCATGGTAGTAGTAGGAGGCTGATCCCAATGGTCGTCAGTCATGAAAGTGTTGACCATGCAATTGAGCTCACAAGCCAACTCACTACAGAGTCGGTTCCCAATTCGGAAGTAGAATGGTTGGACACCAGCCCAAGGGTCCAAGAAGAACATAATGTAACGTCCATTTTCTACTTTATATTGAATGAGCCCTGTGGCAAGATGTCGGACTCTGAGGACACTTCTCCATGCCCAAGATGCACTCTAGGGAGGTCTCATATACCAGATGGAGCTACCTTTAAGGTACTTGGCACGAATCAACTTAACCCGAAGAGCCGAGCAGTTTGTTTCAACTTCCCAGAAGAGTCTAAGCATTTCGGCCTAGTTGCAATCGCTTGGTCGTCGGAAGCCCAACCCTCCTTCCTCCTTGGGACGACACACATCTGTCCAAGATGTAAGGATGCATTTCTACGATCTATGGCCAAACCAAAGGAAATGGAGCATCATCCTATCAATAGCTTGAAGGACTATTGACGAAAGAATGAAAACCGACGCCCAGTAATGATGCATGGAACTGAGGACTATCTTTATAAGCTCCAATCTTCTAGCATAAGATAACAGCTTGGCCTTCCAAGATTGAAGCCTCGACGCAATAGCTTGAGTGAGCGGAGAACAGGAAGCCATCGATAATCTTTTCAACTGGAGAGGGAGATCGAGGTATTTCACAGGCAAACTCCCCTACGATAGCTCTAAGTGTTGAGTGATCCATTGTCTATGTTTAACCCGTCCCCTAAAGAGTATAACACTCTTAAGGTGATTGATTTTAAGCCCCAACAACTATGTGACTCCTCCAGCAATAACTTCACTCATCTGGCATTCTTCTTATCAGCTTTTAAGAAGATCATAAGGTCATCAGCAAAGATTACATGGGAAACCGATTTTGAGCCACAAGTGATTGGGTCAATCTCGTGCTGGTTTTTAGTCTTCTTGAGCAAGGAGGAAAGCATTTGCACAGCAATAACGAAGATATAAGGTAACAGTGGATCACCTTGCCTGACACCACTTGAAGAAGAGAAAGGTGGGGAATGTTCACCATTAACAAACATAGAGAAGGTATAGTTCATGCATGCTACTATCCAGTCAACCCACTTGCTTTGGAAACCCATACGACTCAGAGTATTAGCAATGAAATTTCTATCTAGGGAATCAAAAGCCTTGCGAAGGTCATGTTTGAGGCACATTCTAGCTTTCCCCTTGACTAGTGTGGAATTTGTGGCAGAGTTCATGAGCTAGTAGAATAGAATCAGTGATGCACTGCTCCTGTATGAAAGCACTTTGGTTCATATCAACTAATGTGGGTAATAATGGCTTGAATCTGTTGGCAAGCACCTTAGAGACAATTCTGTAAAGAACATTACAAAGTGCAATGGGTCTATAGTGATCCAAGGTAGTAGGCATCGGTTGCTTGGGTATCATACATAGCAGTTTGTGGTTCACTTGCGATAAGAGGTTTCCCGACCTCATAAAATTGTTGACAACATCCGTGTGATCGAAGGAGATAATAGGCCAGGCAGCTCGATAGAATGCTCCATTAAACCCATTTGCCCCTGATGCTTTATCTAGATGGAGACTCTTGACCACATCTCATATCTCATTCATGGTGGTTAGTGAGCATAGTTGAGCATTAGCTTCAATAGCAATAGTTGGTAGACTGAGGGAGGTTGGAAGTCTTCTACCTAAGGTTGGTTGATTGTAGAGGGCTTCATACCATGAGATTAGAAGTTGGGAATAATAGATGCCTCAGTAATAATGCACTCATCCTCAACATTTCGAATGGTGTTTCACACCCTTCTCTCCCAGATAGAGACATGGAAGAATGCAATATTCGCATCTCCTTCTCGAAGCCATCTCACTCTGGCTTGTTGTTTGGCATTCGACTCTTCCTGCCAACGAAGCGCCAGCAATTGTTTTTGGCAATTAGCTTCTGCTTGGATTAGTACTGAGCTCAACGGATCCTGAAGAATGGCTTCTTGGATCATCTTCAAAGAGCATTGGTAGCAACCAATTCTATCAGTGGGATTTCTATAGACATGAGAGGCCCAAATAGTAAGATGTGCTTGGAGCATCGCCAACTTCTAGATGAATCTGAATGTGGGGTTACCCTTACAATGGGTTTTCCAATTCTTTGCGATTAATGGTAGGCAATCAAGATGGGAAGTTCAAATGTTAAAGAATTTGAAGTGACTCTTGAAACACTTGCCACTAGAGCCAAGATTAATATGGAGTGGAGCATGATCACTCAAATTTCTTGGAGCGACATATGTGGAATAGTGTGGAGACAAGCTGAGACAACTTGGAGAGATGAGAGTGTGATCTAATCTACAGTGTATAGGGTTAGAGCATCTCATGTTACATCAAGTAAATGTGGCACCGAGGTCGTCATTTCCATAAGAGAGGCTGCATCCACAAACGCATTAAAGTCATCCATCGCAACAACATTGTGAATATCAGAGCCCACCTTCTCATTCTGGCTTCTGATACAATTAAAATCCTGTAACCATCCATGGCAATGTTGGCTGTAGTGCCAATAAGTCCTCCCAAAGAGCTCTCCGCATATTAATCTCATTTACTCCATAGACAATAAGAAGAAAGAAATGCTTGGCATCATTACGGGTAACACTCTCGAAATAAATGAATTGGCTAGACTCAACCAACTTGTTGAGATCCATGGACTGTGAATTCCAGAGAACCAAAATATGTATAGAAGGATCATAGGAAAGGTTGTCTGTCAAAAGAAAATCATGCCAGTGAGACCTCACCATCCTATATAATCTATGCTTTAGTTTGTGTTCTAATAAACATACAATATCACATTTATTCTTGCAGGTGTAATCTCTGACAGTAGCCAACTTGCCCACGTTATTTAAACCCCTCACATTCTAGCATAAAATCATCTAGAGTTTGGGGGAGGTTCCGCATTACATGTGCCACCTAGGTCAGCATCCCTTCCATTGATTCCCAACAGACGTGGGTGGACTGTCTAGCTTGCTGTACTTTGAGAATCAAGGATTTGACATCCTCATCACAGGATGATAGAGTTGAGAAGGCATTCCTCTTATCCACCTCATCGGAGAACTTGAAGAGCAGAAATCCATTACCCCTCGATAGAACTTGAAGATCCCTCTTGATCATCCACAGTTTATTGAAATACTTAGCCAATGTGGAAACAAAAGGCTTGAGTCCTATGAAGTAACCCATCAAAACACATTCCTAGTTAGCCGCAGCACTAGCAACATCCTTCGGTGGACAAATCACGACCTTCATTCCATCCTTCAGAACTGGAGCATAATAACTGAGCATTCTGGATGACTGTGCCTTAGAGTTGGAGCATCACTCTGCCCATGAAACTGGTTTATCAGAGATCGACACTGACTGAGTCGTTTCACCTCTCCTAGACTACGATTGACCATTTGCCTACCTCGACCTGGATTGGTGCCATCGAAAGTGCCCAAAACGATCTCCTTTTTCACGCTCCAATGTGGTGCCTCTACCACTCCTCAAACTTGGGAAGTGATCACCATTCAACGGTGGAGCATCTTCTGCAACCCCATCAGAATCATCCCTCAGGGAAGATGGGAGGAAATCACCCAGTGTTTGCATTGAAGCAAACGGATTAGCCAACGTGTCCATGCTAATCAGCAGTTAACACGTGAGATCTTCCATCACTTACACAACATCTCAGATGATTAGCACTTAATGGAGTGTTAAGCCTTGCCCGCCTATGGTTTGAATTTGAAGATTCAAATTTCAGACCTCACCCACCATGAGTAGAATTGAAAAATTCTAGAGAGAAGGTAGAGTTTCTCTCACTAGAATTCTCCCGAATCTTGCCAAAATTCTCTTTACTTTTGAATACTTCAAATTTAAAATTGGGTACTAGACTAATGGAAGATGTATGCACAAGAAACATGAGTGGAAAGAAGAGTGGAGAAGTAAAGTTTTTTTATTGTGACTTTTTTCCCTTTTTTTTCTTTTATTTCCTCTAGTGATCTTACACTTTTTAACCAGACTTTTTTTTTACTACGAGAAAGGAGGGAGACCCTCAAAATATATAAACGAAAAAATATGTACAAGAGCGAAAGGGTGGGGAAGAGAACCAGCCAAGCCAGAAGGCTGAAGGGTTCACAACCCAACCCCCAGGATAGATCGTGGGCCAAAAACAGCCCAAGAACAACAGGCATAAGGCCACAAGAGAGCAAGGCCCAAACAAATCAGCCCAAGGCAGAAAATGTAGCCAAATCCACAAGACACCAGTCAAGTAGACCAAAACCAGCAAGAAAGACGCCCAAAAAATGGACGCCCAGAGATCCAAGCCACAAAGGATCAACCCCCAGCAACCGAGAATCCAAACACAGGCAAGCGGAACTGCAGCCCAAGCCCACCAAGACAGACAGGCCCCGAAACACAGCGAGCAAAAATCAGCAGCAATGAAGCAAGTGGAAACCAGACACAGTGCCATGCAAGCGCACGCCTGCTAGTGAGGGACGACCTCACGAAGAGCCTCCACAGTAGACCTTGGCCGGTAGCACTCATCGTGGGTCTGCCGATTTCGTTCCTCCCAGATGCGAGAAATAACATCGGTAATAATCCTAGACTCTCGATCAATGCACCTCCGCCTAGGACGCTGGGTCCAGTAGTGAATAGCATCAATGAGTGTCTCCGTCGTAGGCCCTTCTCTGAGACCGGCAAGATCCCAGACAAGCGCGGAGTATTGGTAGTGCCAAAAGAGGTGATCGAGGGTTTCTTCCGCAGCCTCACACAACGAACATCGAGAGACTAGGATAATCCCTTAGTGCTGAAGAAGATCATGGGTTGGAAGCGCCCGATGGATAGCCCTCCAAGAGCAGAAGCAATTACGAGGAATGGAGGCAGAGTTCCAGACGAAAGCCGCCCAGCAGTAGGTCTTCGTCTTTGCCCTGATGGAATTCCAAGCAGATTTCAGGGAAAACAGCTTCCCTGTGGGATTCCAAAGAATCGCATCAATGCCCCCCTCAATCAGTGTGTCCAGGATGTATTGGCAGATGTCATGCATGTCCAGCGTAGTTGGCCTTGGAAGCCTCCAGCGGCCATTAGTGATGAAGTGGCTAACCGTGCACGAGGTGTCACAGTCCAAGTCGGACGCAAGGCGCTATGCCACAACCGGGTGAATGCATCTGCCAGGGCTCGCAATCCACGGGTCATGAAGAAGGAGGTGTTTCTGCCCTACCCAATCCGGTAATGCAAAAGAGGCTTAGCGACATCCCGGAGTTTGAAGATGCCCCGCCAAGCCCAAGAGGTAGCATTCGGTGGACACGTAGACCAGATGGAGTGGTCCTTCAGATACTTCCGCCGCACCCACTTGACCCAGAGGGCCTCACGATTGGTCTCAACCTCCCAGAAAAGCTTGAGGATGCCTGCAGTGTTGGAGTCAACCCAAGACCACCCTCCTCCTTGGGGAGACAGACCTCCTTCCAGGAGATGAAAGCGCAGCGCCCCGAGTCAACGCCAAACCAGAGAAAACGCATCAAACGACTATCAAGCTCCCGATGGATACTCGCCGGCAGAGAGAAAACAGAGGTCCAGTAGACGTGCAAAGCAGCAAGGACCGACTGATGAGGACAAGCCTGACAGCGTACGAGAGTAGCTTGGCCTTCCAAGAAAGGATGCGATTATTGACGGCGCGCAGCAAGGGGGCACAATCGTCGGCAGAAAGTCTCTTGGCAGTCAGAGGGAGACCCAAGTATCTCACCGGAAAGGAACCCTTAGGGATATTCAGGTGGTTAGAGATCCACCGGTTATGTGGGACAGGGCCCCCGAAGAAGATGGTGCTCTTCTGCCTATTGAGGTTCATCCCGGAGACAGAAGAGAAGGTGTCCAGGACAGGCCGTAACCCGCGAGCGCTCTGCTTGCTGGCCTTCAGGAACACCATTAAGTCATCAGCGAAGATGACATGAGAAGTAGCAATCCCCCCAATGCGCATAGGCTCCAGATCACCAGCAGAGGAGGCATGGGTGAAGAGCGAAGACAGGATTTGCATACCAACCGTGAAGAGGAGTGGCGAGAGGGGGTCCCCCTGCCGAATGTCGTTGGATGTGGAGGTCCAGGAGGACCTTTCGCCGTTGATGAGAGAGGCAAAGCGGTAGTCCATGCACTCGACCATCCAACGAATCCACACCTCCGGGAAGCCCATACGATGCAGAGCCTCACAAATAAACGGCCTCTGGATAGTATCAAACGCCTTCCGAAGGTCGATCTTGATACACATGTACCCTTTCCGTCGAGTGGTGTGCAGACTGTGACAGAGTTCGTGAGCCAGAAGAATGGCATCACTAATCCGTTTGCCGCCAATGAAAGCCACCTGATTCTGATCAATGACACCCGGAAGGAGAGGCTTTATCTTGTTGGCAAGCATCTTCGAGATGATCTTATAGAAGATGTTTTTAACTAGACTTTATACATCATTTGTATTTTGTTATTAAAGTATTTGTATTTATAGTAACAAAGTCAAAATAGAACTCCAATTTTCGATCGGGTTGGACTTCCATTTTTCAAACTCCATGCCTCTACACAATAAAACTCTAGCATGGTGGAGGAGGTGGATGTGGAATACAAGTGGTACCTGACTTTGTGCACCTTCTACTCAACGTTTGCGCATGAGGAGCAAAGTCACGTCGCTAGCTTGGCAGTGGAGCATGCGAGAAGTCAGGGCTCTGTCATAAGAGAGAGACTAGGTCGATACAGTTTAATGTTTTTTTTTTTTGCCACATGAAATGAGAGAGACCCTCAAAATATATAAAAAGAAAAATTTGTACAAGCAAAAAGGGTGGGGAAGAGAACCAAAACAAGGCCAGGAGGCTCAAGGGTTCCCAAACCAACCCCCCAAGACATGACAAGGCCCAGGGGAAGGGTCAACACAAAACCCCCAAGTATATTAGGTGCGAAACAGGCCCAGGCATCCCAAAAACAGACAGCAAGTTACACTAGTGCAAGAACTAGAGAGGAAAACAAGCCTCGGCCCAAAACGGAGGCCCACAAGAGGGTTAGCAAGACCCTCGCCTGCAAAAGATCCCAGACAAAAGTGCTACAGGAACCTCATCAGATACGTGAGCAGAGATCTACAGAAGCATGAAAGCTCCGCCGGCACGTAAGAGACATCAAAGATGCGCTTGTTCCATTCGTGCCACAGCCATGCCATCGCCGCGCTGAAAATAATCGAAGACCTCTAGAGAGACAGAGTCGGAGTGTTGCTATCCCGCAGGTTGGAACAATAACTGGTAACAGCATCCCGGAAATTGGATGCCTGAACGCAGCCCAACTCCGGCAGAAGAAGGAGCCACATCCGGGAAGAAAAGTCACAGTGCCAGAAAAGGTGATCGACAGACTCCAGCGCCTGCATACAGAGCTCACAACGGGAGACGATGATCATGCCCCTACGTTGAAGCTAATCGTGGGTAGGCAAACCATGAGACAGTGCCCGCCAGGCACAAAAAGCAAACCGTGGAACCGCACCACGCTGCCAAACAAAAGCAGTCCAGGGGATAATAGGGCCCCCGTCGCGAATCTCGTTCTAGGCAGATCTGATGGTGAAACCGTCGTTGCTAGGGAGCCAGTGAACAACATCCTCCCCATCCCCAATGGAAATGGCTAGGATCTCCGGCCAGAGCTCGCGCATCTCAATAGTGGTTGGAGGAGGAAGGGCCCAAGTGCCATTGAAAATGTAGGGATGAACTAGAGATCCGAGATCACCAACCAGGTCACGACGAAGAATCTCACCCCCTACTCCCAGAGAGTCTCTTGATTAAGCCAAGGGTCGAGGAAGAACAAATGCCGCCTCCTGTTACCAATACTGTAACTGAGCAGAGGCTTCACGAGGTAGCGAACGCAGAGGATGCACCTCCAAGCCCAGGAGCAGGACTGCGGTGGGCGTGAGCACCAGATGGAACCACCCCGGAGATACTTCCTGCGCATCCACTTCACCCAGAGCGCCGAGCCATTAATTCCACATTCTAGAGGAGGCCAATCATACAGGCAGTGTTTGAGTCTTCCAGCCGACAAATACCAAGCCCACCCTCACGCTTGGGGCGGCAGATGTTTTTCCAGGAAACCAAAATGCATTGCCCCTGGGACGAGCTGAACTAGAGGAAGTGCATCATCATTCTCTCAATCTCCTTGATCACACTCGCTGGGAGTATGAAGGTGGAGGTCCAATAAATATGCATTGCGGAGAGGACCGATCTAATTAATTCCACCCTCCCCACATAAGACAGAAGATTTGCTTTCCACGACTGGAGCCGCCCGGAGACAGCAAGGGTAAGCAGCTTACAAGCTTCCGCAGTCAGGCGCTTGGAGATGAGGGGAAGCCCGAAGTACTTAATAGGAAGTTGTTCGATGGGTAAATTCGAATGGGAAGCGATCCAGTAAGCATGCGGAGTCACCCCCCCCAAAGAAGATGGAACTCTTCAGAGGATTAATCACCAACCCAGAGGAAGAGGCAAAATTGTCCAGGATGTGCTTGAGGTTGCGCGCATTGTGCTTGTCAGCTTTGAGGAAGATCATCAGGTCGTCGGCGAAGATAATGTGAGAGACAGATAGGTTACTGCACTTCATGGGCTGAATGTCATTACTATCTTCCGCGCGCCCGAGAGTCGCAGTGAGGCCTTGCATGGCAAGCGCAAAAAGGTACGGGGAGAGCGGGTCACCCTGGCGAACCCCACGGGAGGAAGGAAATGAGGCAGAGGACTCACCATTAATGCAAATAGAGAACCCAGCAGACATGCACTCAGACATCCATGAGATCCACCTCTCGTTGAACCCCAGCGCCTGCATCACATTGCAAACATACTCCCTACTCAGGGTATCGAAAGCTTTCTGTAAGTCCAGCTTAATACACATTCTGCCAATACCCTGGGAGGAATGGAGATTGTGACAGAGCTCATGGGCGAGAAGGAGCGAGTCCCTAATCCTCCGACCACGAATGAAAGCCGTCTGGTTCGCGCTGATTAGATTGGGGAGAAGAGGCTTCAGACGATTTGCCAAGAGCTTGGCACAAATGCGATATGCCACATTGCACAATGCAATTGGCCTGTAGTCCTCCAGAGTAGTGGGGATATGCTTCTTAGGGATCAGACACAGTAGTGTGTGGTTCATCTGCCGAAGAAGCTTTCCAGAACGGAGGAAGTTGTTAATAGCAGCCAAGAAGTCCTCCCCAATGACATGCCACGTCGCCTTGAAGAAGGTACTGTTGAAACCATCACAACCCGGGGCGCGATTAGGACTGAGGTGCTTGATCGTCTGAGTGAGCTCCTCCATAGTAGCCAAGGAGCAGAGCCCATGATTCTCGTCCGACGACAAAGATGGCAGAAGCAAACCACTCTGAAGCTGCCCCATACCACCAGAGTCATTGAAGAGGTGGTCGTACTTCGATTTGAACAGGTGCATGTGGGGATATGCTTCTTAGGGACGACATCGTCCGCTGGTCCGTGATCATGACGGAATCATGCTCAATGGAGAAAATAGAATTGCGAGCTCTGCGAGCCTTCGTAACAGCATGAAAAAACTTAGTGTTGGAGTCCCCCTCCCTAAGCCAGCAAATCCTAGATTGTTGCTTGGCAATAAGCTCCTCCTGGTGGTAAAGAGATAGAAGCTGCGCCTTGTAGTTGTGCTCAGCCTGCAGCAGAGCAGAGCTGGTGGGGTCACCTAGAAGAGCCTCCTGGATCCATAGAAGAGATTCAGAGCACCTGAGAATACGGGTACAGGGGTTGCCCAGAACAGAACGAGCCCAAGTCTGAAGCCTACCGCGGAGGTGATCCAGTTTCAGGTAGAAGCGGTAGGTGGGATTACCCTGGAGGGAGCAGCACCAGTTATGGTTCATGAAAGGGAGGAAGCTCGCATTGAGCTCCCAATGATTGTAGAACTTGAAATTTCTACGAGGAGACCCAACTCTGGGAGCCAGCATCACCAGAATAGGGCAGTGGTCACTGAAGAGTCTCGGTCCAGATTGAGCTCTAATATTCGGGAAGAGAGTCCAGCTGTTCAAATTCATCAGGACCCAATCAAGCCGCGACTGAACAGGAGCACTCAAGCTCATGTTGCTCCAAGTGAACTCCGTGCCTGAGTAGGGAGGTTCCAAAAGCGTGGCAGCGTCAATGAATTAGTTAAAATCCCGTAACGCTGGAGCATTAGAGAAGCCTGATCCAAGTTTTTCAGAAGGGAAGCGGATACAGTTGAAATATCCCACCACAAGCCAGGCGTCAGTAGTGAAAATGCTCAGAAGGTCATCCCAGAGGCTTTGTCTACTAGCAATGTCATTTGCACCATAGATCACAGTGAGAAAGAACTTACTGCTGTTAAGCAAACGACCTTTAAAATGCAGCAGCTGCGACGTTTCAGCAAGCTTTGTAAGAGCAACCTTTCGCTGGTTCGAAAGAACCATGATTCCACCAGAGGTGGCGCAAGCATTATTGGAGACAACACCGAAAGAAGGCCAACAGTTGCCCATAATCCAAGGGATGTCCTGCTTGGGCTTATGCTCCAGCAGACAAACAATACTAGCATGAACTTTGGAGACATAGTCCCTAACTGCAGAGAGCCTGCCTCCCTTATTAAGTCCCCGAACGTTCCAGCTAAGAATCAGCATGGAGATCAGGGGGCTGCGCATCCATCAAATCTTTCCTGTCGATGTTCCCAGCTCCAAGTAAACAAGGGTGCACCGTCTTCCTGGTTAGCTGAGCCTTGGCGACAAGGGATTCAACATCTTCATCTGTGGAGTCTAGAGGCCCAAAGGGGTTGGATGCTTTTCCTACTAATCTACGAGCATACAGCGTAGTCTTGTAAGGCTTCTTAGATTTCTTCTGCTTCATCGGCGGCGGCGTCTCACCATGAGGAGGACCGTCAGTCGCAACTGAGCCCACAAGAGTTACCTCGCCATGCAGGGGGTTAGGAGGGACCTCCACGCGCGAGGGTTCCACCTGAGGATCCTCACCAGCATGGGTCTGGGGGGGACAGGGCACGTCACTAGCTGTCGCACCAGGCACAGCACTAATCTGGATCTCCACCTTCGGCTGCATAGAGATGCCAGGAATGCTAGCAGCCGCCACAGGGGGGACCATAGGCATAGGAGTAGCAGGCAAGCAGGTGCCCTACTCATGACCGTAAGAGTTGCAGGTATGACATGGGGTGGGCTTCCAGTCATACTGAACATCGATATCCTCTGCTACTCCCTCAACCTCCATCCGGATCGAGAGAGGAAAAGGAAAGTGACTGTCAATCTCCACACAGACTCGAGCAAAATCTACTCGATGACCGGAAGTAGTGGCTTCATCCATATACAGAGGGATGCCCAGCGTGCTTGCAGCTCTACCAATGAGGGAGGCAGACCAGAATCGAAGAGGCAGCTTTGGGAATTTCACCCAGATAGGAATCGTGGAGAGCTTTTCCTTTTCGAACTTGGAGCCAATCATCCAAGATCGCAGAATAAGTGGCTTTCCCCTGACGAACCACGGACCATCCTCCAGGGCATAACGCAGATCCTCATCATTGATGAACTTGAAGAGTAAGAAACCATTCCCCCGAGGCAGAACTTGGAGGTCACCTTTAACCTTCCAGACCTTCTTGAAATGGGACGCCAATGCCGGGACAAAAGGTTTAAGCCCTAGGAAGTAACCCATTAGAACCTTATTCCAGTTCGCTGCAGCCAAGTCAAACTCATCTTGAGGGCAGACTGCGACCTTCTCCCCATTCCGAATCTCCGGTGCGAAGAACTGGAGAGACCTCTGTGACGAGCCCTTGGAGCCACATCGCTCCGCCCAGGAAGAAACCAGTCCGGCGACTGGAGCTAGAGACGGAGTAGTCTTGTGAAGAGGGCCACGACACCGAGAATGTCTTCCCCTTGAAGCCAGTGAGGACCAACGACCCCCTGCCTCGACCACCACCAATAACACCGAGGCTGCCATCAGCCTCCTTGCCAGCCGGCTCCCGAAGAGCAGCTGGGAGAAAATCTCCCAGCGTACACGAAGATGGAGAGTTAAGAGGAGGATTAGCAGAAGACATGTCGCCCCCACAGGAGGACACGTATACTAATCCATCCACTAACACCCGATTAGACAAAACAAAAGTAAAAAAGAAGGGCGCCTTTTGAAAAAACAGGAGCCCGCCAAAATGAAGAAAAGGGAAAATCTAGAGAGAAGGCAGAGCTTCTCACACTAGAAAAGCCCTTTTATTGCATTAATGTTTTTTTATTGTGACTTTTTTTCCTTTCTTTCTTTTATTTCCTCTAGTGATCTTAGACTTTTAACCATACTTTATACATCATCTGTATTTTGTTATTGAAGTATTTGTATTTACAGTTATGTCATGCCAGTTGGCATTATGAAATTAACAACAATAACAAAGTCAAAATAGAACTCTAATTTTTATTTTTTTTGCCAAGAGTAAGGAGGGAGACCTTCAATATATAAAAGGTAAAATTTGTACAAAAAGAGAAGGACCAACAGGCCTCAACGGAGAGCAAAATAAAGCTCAAAACAGGCGCAAGGCCTCCAAGCAAAAAGCAAAACAGGCTCAAACCCTTATAATCCAATCACCTACAGGCCCAACCCAAAGCCAAAGGACCCACCCACAAGGGAAAGCGTTGCTACCAGCAACCAGCTCAGTGCGTGGTGGCTTCGAGGAAGAGAGCATGCGCGGACCTTGGCCGATAACCTTCTTCAAAAAACCTTTTGTTCCTCTCTGTCCAAAGTCTGGAGGTGATTTCAGTGAAAATTTTGGCTGAGGGGTTGCCTAAGCGCGACCCCTGTGACCACCTAGAGATTGCAGTCGATAGAGTGTCTTCCGGGGAAGTCGGCTGGGAGCCAGCAAGCGACCAAACCTGGGTAGAGAATTGACAAGTCCATAGTAAGTGTTTCAGGGTTTCCACCGCTGATCCACAAAGAATACACCTGGAGACGATTTTGAAACCTTGGCGCCTCAGCGCATCGTGTGTGGGGAGAGCGTGACGAATCACCCTCCAAGCACAGATAGCCTGGCGGGGAGTGACACCCTTGCCCTAGATCAGACCTGCCCAGGATATTCTCTCCCTCCGTGGGCGAATAGCATCCCAAGCAGATTTGAGAGTAAATTGGTCCTCTGTTGGAACCCAAATGATCTTGTCATGCTCACCAGTGATGGGGGTTCTTAGGATGGTCGGTCAAAGGTCGTGCATGTCAAGTGTTGTTGGACGTGGTAATCGCCGTGAGTCATCTTCAATTTTTGAGTGAGTTGGACTTCCATTTTTCAAGCTCCATGCCTTTGCACAATAAGAACTCTAGCATGGTGGAGGAGGTGGATGTGGAATATAAGTGGCACCTAACTCTCTGCGTTGTCTACTCAATGTTTGGGCATGAGGAGCAGAGTTACGTCGCTAGATTGGCGGTGGAGCTTGCCTCATCTTTTGTTGCGACACAAGTTATGAGTTTCAATGCTATCAAGCTTGACCGAAGATTCAACCTCTCCATCGTCTATGCTTTCAATTGCCCTCAAGAGAGGCTTTGCCTTTGACATCTCTTGCTAGTGCAGTGCTTCTAGGTGATTGGCTTATTTGCGGTGACTTCAACTTTATCCAACAATGAGAGGAGCACATCGATCCAAGCATTCCTATCAATGCTGCTATGGAGGCATTTATTGCATAGGTTGAAGAGGAAGGACTCCTAGAGGTCCCTACATCTGGGAATAACTTTACTTGGTTTGGTTGATAGGAAAATGGTGGTACAGTGCACTCTTAGTTGGATAGGTGTTTTGTCTCATTGGGTTGGCTAAATTCATTCCTTGATAGTTTCACCTTAGTGGGGGACTAGGAACCTTGTGATCATTGCTCCATATCCATCTCAATTGGTACGAGGTGCCTTTGGCCGCCCTATGCGTTCAACTTTTACAACCATTGAGTCAACCATCATGCCTTCCTCAACGTTGTGCATGACGCTTGGAGGACTAGCACGGAAGGGAATCCTATGTATGTCCACATTGTGAAACTGGAAGCTACAAGGAGGAGGCTTGCTCAGTGGGTGCATGAGGTGTTTGGGAATGCTCATAAGGAGGTGGCCTCGATTCGTCATTGACTTGAGGAGATCATGGAGGCTCGCCAATTGTGCTTGCCTGTTGCTGTGCACTCCTTGGTTGATGCACAGACTAGGGCTCAGTTAGAGTCCCACAACTGTACATTTTTTTTTTGCAAGAGCAAAGAGGGAGACCCTCAAAATGTATAAAGAGGAAAAAATGTACAGGAGTAGGTTGGAGACTAGATCCAACCCCATGCCCACGCATGACAAGGCTCAAGGCCAGACAGTCCTTAGACCAAGGACAGACAAAAAAACCTGACCAGGCACTGTATAGGAAAAACGGGACGAAGCGTCGTCAATCAACCGAAGCCCAAGCCTCACAAGACCAAAAGAAACGGGCTAGCCCGACAAAAGTAAGAACAAAAACAAGAACAAGCTCAGAACCAGAAAGGCACCCCGAACCCGAGAGGATTGCCGTGCAGCACCATCCAACAATACTCAAAGACGAGCAACAACGCCATGCAAACCACCATAAACTCCGACAGGGGAGAAGCACTCCAGGCCAAGCTCAAGTAGAATTGCCCTGGCGGAGCGCGCAGAGTAGCCCTCCATGAAGGTCCTCCGGTTCCTTTCTTGCCAGATGCCGTAGACCCCGCCGGTGATCGTCGTCGCCAGCATGGCGCGATCATTG
>JAMKQA010004413.1:0-20698 GCA_024699735.1 Posidonia australis | reverse complement strand
AACTCAAGCAAGAACTTGCTAAAGTACAGATCTGTTCTCAGATTTCAGCACCAGAGTTTCCTCCCAAAGATTGTGTTTCTCTTGCAAAAGAAAGGTTCTTCTCTCACAAAATGGGTCCCTTGGAATGGCTGCTCTAGGGGCCTTTTTATAGTGGTCTCTAGGGAGGTTACAAAGGGGTCATGCAAACGACTAGCCTCGAATATTCGTTGGCACATTCGTTTGCAAGAGTAACAGCCTGGAAGATGGAAGGTCAGCAGCCAGAACTGGGCGCCTGCTTGGTGAGCCACCTTGGTGCGCCAACTTGGTGCGCCCACCCAGCTCACAAATCTCTGATTTGGGGCTCTAGCTAGTGGGTTTGGGGCTCGGTTCAAGGGCTGATCACATCCAAAGTAACATAAGGATACTCATCTCTAAGTCACCTCAAAATCGGGGTGTCTATAGCTGGTAAATCCGAAACTTACCATTGTCCCTTTGGTCAGTAAGATCGAAACTTACCATTCTTCCATTAGTCGGTAAGTCTAAAACTTACCATTCTCCCTTTTGGCCATTAAGTCTGAAACATACCATTCTCCCTCTTGGTTGGTATGTCCGAAACTTACTATTCACCCATTTGGCCAGTAAGTCCGAAACTTATCATTCTCCCATTGTTCGGTAAGTCCGAAACTAACCATTCTCCTTTTGGTCAGTAAGTCTGAAACTTACCATTCTCACCTTGGTCCGTAAGTCCAAAACTAACCATTCTCCTTTTGGTTGGTAAGTCCGAAACTTACCATTCGCCCCATGGTCAGTAAGTACGAAACTTACCATTCTCCCTTCTAGCCAGTAAGTCAAAAACTTACCATTCTCCCATTTGGCCGGTAATTCTGAAACATGCCATTCACCCCAGTTGGTCGATTAGTCTATAACTTACCATTCTCCCATTCGGCCGGTAATTTCGAAACATGCCATTCTCCCTTTTGGCCGGTAAGTCCGAAACTTACCATACTCCCTTTCGACCGGTAAGTCCAAGACTTATTAGTCTCCCATTTGGTCGGTAAGTCGGAAACTTACCATTCTCCCCTTGGTCGGTAAGTCGAAAACTCATCATTCTCACTTTTGGTTGGTAAGTCTGAAACTTACCACTCTCCCTTTTGGTCAGTATGTCTGAAACTAACTATTCTCCCTATTGGCTTGTAAGTCAGAAACTTTGCATTCTCCCCATAGTCGGTAAGTCTGAAACTTGCCAATCACCCTTCGATCGGAAAGTCAGAAACTTACGATTCATCCTTTTGGCCGATATGTCCGAAACTTACCATTCTCCCTTTGGTCGGTAAGTCCGATACTTACCATTCTTCCATTGGTCTGTAAGTGCAAAACTTACCATTCTACCTTTTGGCCGAAAAGTCCGAAACAAACGATACTCCCTTTCGGCCGAAACGTCTGAAACCTACCATTCTCCCATTTGGTCGGTTAGTGCGAAACTTACAATTCTCCCCATGGTCGGTAAGTCTGAAACTTACCAATCTCCCTCTTGGCCGGTAAGCCCGATTCATACTATTCTCCCCTTTGTCGAAAAGTCTGAAACTCACTATTCTCCCTTTGGACGGTAAGTCCGAAACTTGCCATTCTCCCTTCGGTTGGTTAGTCCAAAAGATACCATTCTCCCTTTTGGCCGGTAAGTTCGAAACTTAACATTGACCCTTTTAGTCTTTAAGTCTGAAACTTACGATTCTCCCTTTGACGGATTAGTCTAAAACTTACCATTCACCCTATTGGCCGATAAATCTGAAACTTACAATTCTCCCATTTGGCCAATTAGTCCGAAACATACCAGTCTTCCGTTGGACGGTAAGTCCGAAACTTACCATTCTCCTTTTTCACTGGTTAGTCATGAACTTACCAATCTCCCGTTCAGTAGTAAGTCCGAAACATACCAATCTCCCTTCTGGCCGGTAAGTCCGAAACTTATCATTCTCTCATTCGTCGGTAAGTCCGAAACTTACTATTCTCTCTCTTGGCTCGTAAGTCTAAAATTGACCATTCTCCTTTTTGGTCGGTAAGTTTGAAACTTACCATTCTCCCCTTTGTCGGTAATTCAGAAACTTACCATTCTCCCATTTGTCGGTAAGTCCAAAACTTACCATTTTCCATTTGGTCGATAAGTCTGAAACTTACCATTCTCCCTTTGGACAATAAGTCCAAAACTTATCATTCTCCCTTTTGACCAGTAAATCTGAAACTTATCATTCCCTCTTTGGTTGGATAGTCTGAAACTAAACATTCTCCTTTTGGTTGGTACGTCCAAAACTTACCATTCTCCCATTGGTCAGTTAGTCCGAAACTTACCATACATCCTTTTGTCCATAAGTCCGAAGCTTACCATTCTTCCTTCTCGCCGGTAAGCCCAAAACTTACCATTCTCCCTTTCAACCGGAAAGTCCGAAACATACCATTCTCCATTTGGTCGGATAGTCCGAAACTTACCATTCTCCCTTTTGGTCGGTAAGTCCGAAACTTACCATTCTCCCTTTTGGCCGATTAGTCCGAAACCTACCATTCTCCCTCTTGGCCGGTTAGTTTGAAACTTACCATTCAATCCGTGCTCAGTATGTACGAAACTTACCATTCTCATTTTCGTTGGTAAGTTCGAAACTTACCATTCACCTATTTGGCCGCTAAGTCTGAAACTTACCATTCTCCCTATGGGCGGTAAGTTCAAAACTTACCATTCTTCCATTAGCCCGTAAGTCTGAAACTTACCATTCTCCCATTTGGCCGGTAAGTCTGAAACTTACAATTCTCCCATTCGGCTGGTAATTCTGAAACATGCCATTCACCCATTTGGTAGGTAAGTCTGTAACTTACCATTCTCCCCTTGGTCGGTAAGTCTGAAATTTACCATTCTCCCTTCGGACAGTAAGTCTGAAACTAACCATTCTCCCTTTGGTCGATATGTCCGAAACTTACCATTCTTCCTTTGGTCAGAAAGTCCGAAACTTACCATTCCCCCTTTTCCCTGGTAAGCCTGATACTTACCATTCTCCCTTTCATCGGTTAGTCCAAAACTTACCATTCTTCATTTGGTCGGTATGTCCGAGACTTTCCATTATACCAGTTGGTCGGAAGGTCCGACACTTACCATACTCCCTTCGGACGGTAAGTCTGAAAATTACCATTCTCCCATTTGGTCGGTAAGTTAGAAACTTACCATTCTCCCCTTCGTCGGTAAGTCCGAAACTTACCACTCTCCCTTTTGGTTGGTTTGTCCGAAAATAACCATTCTCCCTATTGGCTAGTAAGTCCGAAACTTACCATTCTCCATATGGTCGGTATATCTGAAACTTGCCAATCACCCTATGGTTGGAAAGTCCGAAATTTACGATTCACCCTTTTAGCCGGTAAGTCTGAAACTTACCATTCTCCCTTTGGTCGGTAAGTCTGAAACTTACCATTCTTCCTTTGATTTGTAAGTCCGAAACTTAGCATTCTACCTTTTGGCTGGATAGTCTGAAACTTACGAAACTCCCTTTCGTCTGGTAAGTCTGAAACTTACCAATCTCCCCTTTAGTCGGTTAGTCCAAAACTTACAATTCTCCCCATGGTTGGTAAGTCCGAAACTTACCAATCTCCCTCTTGGCTAGTAAGTCTGATACTTATTATTCTCCCCTTGGTCGGAAAGTCCGAAACTCACTATTCTCCCTTTGGACGATAAGTCTGAAACTTACCATTCTCCCTTCGATTGGTTAGTCCCAAACGTACCATTCTCCCTTTTGGCCGGTAAGTTCGAAACTTAACATTCACCCATTTGGTTGGTAAGTCTGAAGCTTACAATTCTCCTTTGGTGGGTTAGTCTGAATCTTATCTATCCCACTAATGGCTGATATGTCTGAAACTTACCATTCTCCCATTTGGCCAATAAGTCCGAAACATACCAGTCTTCCATTGGACGTTAAGTCCGAAACTTACGATTCTACATTTTTGCTGGTATGTCCGAAACTTACCATTCTCCCTTTCAACGGTAAGTCCGAAACATACCAATCTCCCTTTTGGCCGGTAAGTCCGAAACTTACCATTCTCCCATTCGTCGGTAAGTCTGAAACTTATATTCTCTCTCTTGGCCGGTAAGTTTGAAATTGACCATTCTCCTTTTTGGCCGGTTAGCCCAAAACTTACCATTCTCTCTTTGGTTGGTAATTCCAAAACTTACCATTCTCTATTCGGTCGATAAGTCCGAAGCTTACCATTCTCTCATTTGGTCAATAAGTCTGAAACTTACCATTCTGCCATTGTTAGGTAAGTCCGAAACATACCATTCTCCCTCATGGCTGGTAAGTCTGAAACTTACCGTTCTCCCTTTTGGCCAGTAAGTCCAAAATTTACCATTCTCCCTTTGGTCGGTAAGTCTAAAACTAACCATTTTCGTTTTGCTCGGAAAGTCCGAAACTGACCATTATCCCATTGTTCGGTAAGTTTGAAACTTACCATTCTTCCCTTGGTCGATTAGTCCGAAACTAACCATTCTCCCTTATCGCCGGTAAGTCCAAAACTTACCATTCTCCCTTTTGGCCGGAATATCCGAAACATACCATTCTCCAATTGGTCGATATGTCTGAAACTTACCATTCTCCCTTTTGGTCGGTAAGTCAGAAACTTACCATTCTCTCTTTGGTAGGTAATTCCTAAACTTACCATTCTCCGTTTGGTCGGTAAGTCCGAAGATTACCATTCTCCCTTTTGGTCAGTAAGTCCGAAACATACCATTCTCCCTTTGTTTGGTAAGTCTGAAACTTACCATTCTCCCACTTGGATGGTAAGTCCGAAACATACCAATCACCCATTTGGCTAATAAGTCTGAAACTTATCATTCTCCCATTGGTCGGTAAGTCCGAAACTAACCATTCTCCTTTTCGTCGATAAGTCTGAAACTTACCATTCTCCCTCATGGCAGGTAAGTCTGAAACTTACCATTCACCCCGTGGTCTGTAAGTACGAAACTTACCATTCTCCCTTTTGGCTGTTAAGTTCGAAACTTAACATTCACCATTTTGGTCGGTAAGTCCGAAACTTACGATTCTCCCTTTGACGGGTTACTCTGAAACTTACTATTCCCCTTATTGGCCGATAAATCCGAAACTTACAATTCTCCCATTTGGCCAATAAGTCTGAAACATACAAGTCTTCCATTGGACGGTAAGTCAGAAACATACCATTCTCCATTTTCGCTGGTTAGTGCAAAACTTACCAATCTCCTGTTCGGCAGTACGTCCGAAACATACCAATCTCCCTTTTGGCCGATAAATCCGAAACTTACCATTCTCCCATTCGTCAGTAAGTCCGAAACTTACTATTCTCTCACTTGGCCGGTAAGTCTGAATTTGACCATTCTCCATTTTGGCCGGTTAGCCCGAAACTTACCATTCTCTCTTTGGTTGGTAAATCCTAAACATACCATTCTCCATTCGGTCGGTAAGTCCGAAGCTTACCATTCTCCCTTTTGGTTAGTAAGTCTGAAGCTTACCTTTCTCCCTTTGTTTTGTAAGTCCGAAACTTAACATTCTCCCTTTTGGCTGGTAAGTCCGAAACTTACCATTCTCCCTTTGGTCGGTAAGTTCGAAACTAACCATTCTC
The DNA here is from genome assembly GCA_024699735.1 of Posidonia australis. Lineage (NCBI taxonomy): Eukaryota > Viridiplantae > Streptophyta > Magnoliopsida > Alismatales > Posidoniaceae > Posidonia > Posidonia australis. The sequence goes on along the minus strand of JAMKQA010004413.1, from coordinate 15,091 downwards.
TTTTTGGTCGGTAAGTCTGAAACTTACCATTCTCCCAATTGTCGGTAAGTCCGAAACTTACCATTCTCCCAATTGTCGGTAAGTCCGAAACTTACCATTCACCCTTCTCGCGGGAAGTCCAAAACTAACCATTCTCCCATATGGCCGGTAAGCCCGGAACTTACCATTCACCCTGTGGTCTGTTATTACGAAATTACCATTATCCCTTTGGTCGGTAAGTTCGAAACTTACCATTCAACCTTTTGGCCGGTAAGTCCAAAACTTACCATTGTCCCAATGGTCGGTAAGTTTGAAACTTACCAATCTTCCATTGGTCCGTAAGTCAGAAACTTACCATTCTCCCGTTTGGCCGGTAAGACTGAAACTTACCAGTCTCCCATTCGACCGGTAAGTCCGAAACTTGCCATTCTCCCATTTGGTCGGTAAGTTCGCAACTTACCATTCTCCCCTTTGTCGGTAAGTCCGAAACTTACCATTCTCCCCTTTGTCGGTAATTCAGAAACTCAACATTCTCCCTTTGGTCGGTAAGTCTGAAACTTACCATTTTCCCTTTGGTCAGTAAGTCCGAAACTTACCTTTCTACCTTTAGACAGTAAGTCCGAAACTTATTATACTCCCATTCGGCCGGTAAGTCCGAAAATTACCATTCACCCATTTGGTCGGTAAGTTCAAAAATTATCAATCTCCCCTTATTCGATAAGTCCGAAACTTAACATTCTCCCATTTGGTCAGTATGTCCGAAACTTACCATTCTCCCTCCTGATCGGTAAGTCCGATAGTTACTATTCTCCCCTTGGTCAGTAAGTCCGAAACATACTATTCTCCTATTGGTCGGTAAGTCTGAAAATTACCATTCTCCCATTTGGCTGGTAAGTTCGATACTTTACATTCAGCATTTTGGTCGGTATGTTCGAAACATACGATTCCCCCTTCTGGTTGATAACACCGAAACTTACGATTCTCCCATCTGTCTGATAAGTCGGAAACTTACTAGTCATCCATCGGTCGGTCAGTCCAAAATTTACCATTCTTCATTTTCGACGATAAGTCCGAAACTTACCAATCTCCGTCTTGGAGGTTAGTCTGAAACTTACCATTCACCCCATGGTCTGTAAGTACGAAACTTACAATTCTCTCATAGGTTAGTAAGTCCTAAACTTACCAATCAACATTTTGGCCCGTAAGTCCGAAACTCACCATTCTCCCTACGGTCGGTAAGTCCGAAACAAATCATTCCTCCTTTGGTCAGTTAGTCCGAAACTTACCATTCCCCTTTTGGCCGGTAAGTCAAAAGCATACCATTCTCCCATTCGGCTGGTAAGTCCGAAACTTGCCATTCTCCCATTTGGTCAGTAAGTCCGAAACTTACCATTCACCCTATTGTCGGTATGTCCGAAACATACCATTCTCCCTTTGGTTGGTAATTCTGAAACTTACCATTCTCCCTTTGGTCAGTAAGTTCGAAACTTACCATTCTCCTTTTGGTCAGTAAGTCCGAAACTTACCATTGTTCCTTCGGACAGTAAGTCCGAAACTTACCAATCTCCATTTGGTCAGTATGTCTGAAACTTACCATTCTTCCTTTGGTCGGTAAGTCCGAAACTTACCATTCTACCTTATGGCCGGAAAGTTCGAAACTTACCATACTCCCTTTTAGCAGGTAAGTCCGAAACATACCATTCTTCCATTTGGTAGGTAAGTCCGAAACTTACCATTCTCCCTATGGTCGGTAAGTCCGAAACTTACCTTTCTCCCATTTGGTCAGTAAGTCTGAAACTTACCATTCACCCGTTTCGCCGGTAAGTTCTGAAACTTACCATTCTCCCATTGGTCGGTATGTTTGAAACTTACCATTCTCCCATCGGTCGATAAGTCTGAAACTTACCATTGTCCCATTTGGCTATTGAGTTCGAAACTTAACATTCACCCATTTGGTCGATAAGACCGAAACTTACGATTCTCCCTTTGGCAGGTTAGTCCAAAACTTACCATTCCTCCTTTTGGCTGATAAGTTTGAAACTTACTAGCCTTCCATTGGTCGGTCTGTCTGAAAATCACCATTTTCCATTTTTGCTTGTAAGTCTGAAACTTACCAATCCACCATTCGGCGATAAGTCTGAAACATACCAATCTCCCGTTTGGTCGGTAAGTCCAAAACTTACCATTCTCTCTTTCGTCGGTAAGTCTAGAACTTACTATTCTTGCTTTTGGCCAGTAAGTCCGAAATTGACCATGCTCCTTTTTTGTTTGTATGTCTGAAACTTAACATTCTCCCCGTGGTTAGTAAGTACGAAACATACCATTCTCCCTTTGGTCAGTAAGGATGATACTTACCATTCACTATTCATGGCTGGTAAGTTCGAAACCTACCATTCTCCTAATGGTCGATTTGTCCAAAACTTACCATTCTTCCTTTGGTTGGTAAGCCTGAAACTTACCATCCTCCATTTTTGCCGGTAAGTCCCAAACATACCATTCTCCCATTCAGCCGGAAAGTCCAAAACTTACCATTCTCCCATTTGGTGGGTAAGTCCAAAACTTACCATTCTCCCCTTGGTCGGTAATATTGAAACAAACCATTCTCCCATTTTTCGGTAAGTCCGAAACTTACCATTCTCCCTATGGTCGGTGAGTCCGAAACTTACCATTCTCCCATTGGTGGGTAAGTCTGAAACTTACCATTCTTCCTTCGGTCGGTAAGTTCGAAACTTACCATTCACCCTTTTCGCCGGTAAGTCCGAAACTTACCATTCTCCCTTTTGGTCGGTAAGTCTGAAACTTACCATTCTCCTTTTGGTTGGTAAGTCCGAAACTTACCATTCTCCCTTTGGTCGGTAAGCCCGAAACATATCAATCTCCCTTTTGGTCGGTAAGTCTGAAATTTACCATTCTCCCTATTGGTCGGTATGTCTGAAACTTACCATTCTCCCTATTGGCTGGTTAGTCCGAAACTTACCATTCTCTCGATGGTCGGTAAGCCCGTAAATTGCCAATCACCTTTTGGTCGGAAAGTCTGAAACTTACCATTCACCATTTTGGCCTGTAAGTTGGAAGGTTACCATTCTCCCTCATGGCCTGTAAGTCGGAAGGTTACCATTCTCCATTTGGTTGGTAAGTCCGAAACTTACCATTCTCCCTTTTGGTCGGTAAGTCCGAAACTAATCATTCTCCCTCATGGCCGGTAAGTCTGAAACATACCATTCACCTTGTGGTCTATAAGTACGAAACTTACCATTCTCCTATTGGTCGATAAGTTCGAGACATACCATTCACCCTTTTGGCCGGTAAGTCCGAAACTTACCATTATCCCTTTGGTTGGTAAGATCGAAACTTACCATTCTTGCATTGGTCGGTAAGTCCGAAACATACCATTCTCCCTTTTGGCCGCTAAGTCCGAAACTTACCATTCTCTCATTTGACCGGTAAGTCTGAAACTTGCCATTCTCCCATTTGGTTGGTAAGTCCGCGACTTACCATTCTTCCCTTGGTCGGTAAGTCTGAAACTTATCAGTCTCCCCTTTGTCGGTAATTCAGAAACTAACCAATCTCCTTTTGGTCGGTAATTCTGAAACTTAACATTTTCCCATTGGTCGTTAAGTCTGAAGCTTACCATTCTCCCTTCAGACTGTAAGTCTGAAACTTACCATTCTCCCTTAGGTCGGTAAGTCCGAAACTTACCATTCTTCCATTGGTCGGAAAGTTCGAAACTTACCATTCACCATTTTCGCCGGGAAGACCGATAATTATCATTCTCCCATTGGTTGGTTAGTCCGAAACATTCCATTCTTCCTATGGTTGGTATGTCCAAAACTTTCCATTCTACCAGTTGGTCGGAAAGTCTGAAACTTACCATACTTCCTTTTGACCAGTAAGTCTGAAACTTACCAGTCTCCCATTTGGTCGGTTAGTCCGAAACTTACCATTCTCCCTTGGTCGGTAAGTCCGAAACATACCATTTTACAAATTGGTCGGTAAGTCCGAAACTAACCATTCTTCCCTTGTCGGTAAGTCCGAAACTTACTATTCTCCCATTGGTTGGTAAGTCCGAAACTTACCATTCTCCCATCGGTTGATACGTCCAAAACATACCATTCTCCCTTTTGGCCGGTAAGTTCAAAACTTAACATTCACCCTTTGGTTGGAAAGTCTGAAACGTACTATTCATGATTTTGGCTGGTAAGTTTGAAACTTACCATTCTCCATTTGGTCGAAAAGTCTGAAACTTTCCATTCTTCCTTTGGTCTGTATGTCCAAAACTTATCGTTCTACCCTTTGGCCGGAAAGTTCGAAACTTACGGTACTCCCTTTCGGCCGGTATGTCCAAAACTTATCATTCTCCCATTTGGTTGGTTAGTCCGAAACATACAGTTCTCCCCATGGTCGGTAAGTCGGAAACTTACCAATCTCCCTCTTGACCGGTAAGTCCGATACTTACTATTCTCCCCTTCGTCGGAATGTCTGAAACTCACTATTCTCCCTTTGGACGATATGTCTGAAACTTGCCATTCTCTCTTCGTTTGGTTAGTCCGAAACGTATCATTCTCCCTTTTGGTCGGTAAGTTCGAAACTTAACATTCACCCTTTTGGTCGGGAAGTCTGAAACTTACGATTCACCCATTGACTGATTTGTCTGAAACTTACCATTCCCCCTAATGGCCAATAAGTCTGAAACTTACAATTCTCCCATTTGGCCAATAAGTCTGAAACTTACCAGTCTTCCATTGGGTGTTATGTCTGAAACTTACCATTCTCCATTTTCGCTGGTAAGTCTGAAACATACGAATCTCCCTTTTGGTAGTAAGTCCAATACATACCAATCTCGCTTTTGGCCGGTAAGTCCGACACTTACCATTCTCCCATTCGTAGGTAAGTCCAAAACTTACTATTCTCTCTCTTGGCTGGTAAGTCTAAAATTGACCATTCTCCATTTTGGCCGGTTAGCCCGAAACTTACCATTCTCTCTTTGCTTGGTAATTCCAAAACTTACCATTCTCCGTTTGGTTGGTAAGTCTGAAGCTTACCATTCTCCCTTTTGGTCGGTAAGTCTGAAACTTACCATTATCCCATTGTTTGGTTAGTCCGAAACTTACCACTCTCCATCTCAGCTGGTAAGTCTGAAACTTACCATTCTCCCTTTTGGCTAGTAAGTTCGAAATTTACCATTCTCCGTTTGGTCTATAAGTCCGAAACTAACCATTCTCCCATTGGTCGGTAAGTCTGAAACTTACCATTCTCCCATTGGTCGGTAAGTCCGAAACATACCATTCATCCTTGGTCGATAAGTCTGAGGCCTACCATTCTCCCTTTTCACCGGTAAGTCCAAAACTTACCATTCTCCCTTTCGACCGGAAAGTCCGAAACATACCATTCTCCATTTGGTCAGGAAGTCTGAAACTTACCATTCTACCTTTCGGTCGGTAACTCCGAAACTTACCATTCATCCCGTGGTCTGTAAGTACGAAACATACCATTCTCCCTTTGGTCAGTAAGTTCAAAACTAACCATTCACCCATTTGGCCGGTAAGTATGGAACTTACCATTGTCCCAATAGTCAGTAAGTTTGAAACTTACTATTCTTCCATTGGTCAGTAAGTCCGAAACTTACAATTCTCCTATAAAATCGGTAAGTTCGAAACTTGTCATTCTCCCATTTGGTCGGTAAGTTCGCAACTTACCATTCTCTCCTTGGTCGGTAACTCTGAAACTTACCATTCTCCCCTTCGTCGGTAATTCAGAAACTTACCATTCTCCCTTTGGTCGGTAAGTCTGAAACTTACCATTTTCCCTTTGGTCGGTAAGTCCGAAACTTACCATTCTCCCTTTGGACAGTAAGTCCGGTACTAACCATTCTCCATTTGGTCGGTAAGTCTGAAACTTACCAATCTTCCGTTGGTCAAAAGGTGCAAACTTACCATTCACCCTTTTTGTCGGTAAGTCTGATACTAACCATTCTCCCTTTGGTCAGTTAGTCCGAAACTTACCATTCTTCCTTTGAACGGTATGTCCGAAACTTTCCATTCTACCAGTTGGCCGAAAAGTCCAAAATTTATCGTACTCCCTTTCGACCGGTATGTCCAAAACTTACCATTCTCCCATTTGGTTGGTTAGTCCGAAACATACAATTCTCCCCATGGTCGGTAAGTCGGAAACTTACCAATCTCCCTCTTGACTGGTAAGTCTGATACTTACTATTCTCCATTTTGTCGGAAAGTCTGAAACTCACTATTCTCCCTTTGGACGATATGTCCGAAACTTGCCATTCTCTCTTCGTTTGGTTAGTCCGAAACGTACCATTCTCCCTTTTGGCCGGTAAGTTCGAAACTTAACATTCACCCTTTTGGTCGAGAAGTCTGAAACTTACGATTCACCCATTGACTGATTTGTCTGGAACTTACCATTCCCCCTAATGGCCAATAAGTCTGAAACTTACAATTCTCCCATTTGGCCAATAAGTCTGAAACTTACCAGTCTTCCATTGCGTGTTACGTCTGAAACTTACCATTCTCCATTTTCGCTGGTAAGTCTGAAACATACGAATCTCCCTTTTGGTAGTAAGTCTGATACATACCAATCTCGCTTTTGGCCGGTAAGTCCGACACTTACCATTCTCCCATTCGTAGGTAAGTCCAAAACTTACTATTCTCTCTCTTGGCTGGTAAGTCTAAAATTGACCATTCTCCATTTTGGCCGGTTAGCCCGAAACTTACCATTCTCTCTTTGCTTGGTAATTCCAAAACTTACCATTCTCCGTTTGATTGGTAAGTCTGAAGCTTACCATTCTCCCTTTTGGTCGGTAAGTCTGAAACTTACCATTCTCCCATTGTTTGGTTAGTCCGAAACTTACCACTCTCCTTCTAAGCTGGTAAGTCTGAAACTTACCATTCTCCCTTTTGGCTAGTAAGTTCGAAATTTACCATTCTCCGTTTGGTCTATAAGTCCGAAACTTACCATTCTCCCATTGGTCAGTAAGTCTGAAACTTACCATTCTCCCATTGGTTAGTAAGTCCGAAGCTTACCATTCATCCTTGGTCGATAAGTCTGAGGCCTACCATTCTCCCTTTTCACCGGTAAGTCCAAAACTTACCATTCTCCCTTTCGACCGGAATGTCTGAAACATACCATTCTCCATTTGGTCAGGAAGTCTGAAACTTACCATTCTACCTTTTGGTCGGTAACTCCGAAACTTACGATTCATCCCGTGGTCTGTAAGTACGAAACATACCATTCTCCCTTTGGTCAGTAAGTTCAAAACTAACCATTCACCCGTTTGGCCGGTAAGTCTGGAACTTACCATTGTCCCTATAGTCGGTAAGTTCGAAACTTACTATTCTTCCATTGGTCAGTAAGTCCGAAACTTACAATTCTCCTATAAAATCGGTAAGTTCGAAACTTGTCATTCTCCCATTTGGTCGGTAAGTCCACAACTTACCATTCTCTCCTTAGTCGGTAAGTCCGAAACTTACCATTCTCCCCTTTGTCAGTAATTCAGAAACATACCATTCTCCCTTTGGTCGGTAATTCAGAAACATACCATTTTCCCTTTGGTCGGTAAGTCCGAAACTTACCATTCTCCCTTTGGACAGTAAGTCCGATACTAACCATTCTCCATTTGGTCGGTAAGTCTGAAACTTACCAATCGTTCGTTGGTCGGAATGTGCAAAACTTACCATTCACCCTTTTTGTCGGTAAGTCTGATACTAACCATTCTCCCTTTGGTCGGTTAGTCTGAAACTTACCATTCTTCCTTTGGTCGGTATGTCCGAAACTTTCCATTCTACCAGTTGGCCGAAAAGTACTAAACTTATCGTACTCCCTTTCGATCGGTATGTCCAAAACTTACCATTCTCCCATTTGGACGGTAAGTCCGAAACTTACCATTCTCCCCATGGTCGGTAAGTCCGAAACTTACCAGTCTACCATTTGGTCGGCAAGTCCGAAACTTACTATTCTCCCTCTTGGCCAGTAAGTCCGATATTTACTATTCTTCCGTTGGTCGGTAAGTCCGAAACTTACCATTCTCCCTTTGGTCGGTATGTCCGAAACTTACCATTCTCCCTTCGATCAGTAAGTTTGAAACATACCATTCTACCTTTTGGCCGGTAAGTTCAAAACTTAACATTCACCCTTTTGGTCGGTAAGTCCGAAACTTATGATTCTCCCATTCACGGGTTAGTTCTAAATTTATCATTCCCCTTTTTGGCCGATAAGTTCGAAACTTACCAATCTCACTTTTGGTGGTAAGTCTGAAACATACCAATCACCCGATTGGCCGGTAATCTAGAGACTTACCATTCTCCTATTGTTTGGTAAATCTGAAACTTACCATTCTCCCTCTTGGCTGGTAAGTCTGAAACTTACCATTCTCCCTTTTGGCCAATTTGTCTGAAACTTACCATTCTACCTTTGGTCTGTAATTCTGAAACTAACCATTCTCCTTTTGGTCGGTATGTCCGAAACTAAACATTCCCCTTGGTTCGGTTAGACCGAAACTTACAATTCTTCCTTTGGTCGGTAAGTCAAAAACTCACCATTCTTCCTATGGTCGGTAAGTCCGAAACATACCATTCTCCCATTTCGCCGGTAAGTCCAAAACTTACCAGTCTCCATTTGGTCAGTAAGTCTGAAACTTACCATTCCCACCTTGGTCGGTAAGTCTGAAACATATCATTCTCCCTTTTGGTCGGTAAGTCCGAAAGTGACCATTCTCCCTACAGTCAGTAAGTCCGAAACATACCATTCACCCTTTTAGCTAGTAAGTTCGAAACTTAACATTCACCATTTTGGTCGGTATGTCTGAAACTTGCCAATCACCCTTTGGTTGAAAAGTCCGAAACTTACGATTCATGTTTTTGGCCGATAAGTCTGAAACTTACCATTATCTCATTGGTCGCTAAGTCCAAAACTTACCATTCTTCCTTTGGTCTGTAAGTCCGAAACTTACCATTCTCCTTTTGGCTAGAAAGTCCGAAACTTATGATACTCCATTTCAGCGGGTAAGTCCAAAACTTACCATTCTCCCAATTGGTCATTTAGTCCGAAACTTACAATTCCCCCTATGGTCGATAAGTCTGAAACTTTCCAATCTTCCTCTTGGCCGGTAAGTCCGATACTTACTATTCTCCCCTTGGTCGGAAAGTCCAAAACTCACTATTCTCCCTTTGGACGATAAGTCCGAAACTTACCATTCTCCCTTCGATTGATTAGTCTGAAATGTACCATTCTCCCTTTTGGCCTGTAAGTTCGAAACTTAACATTCACCCATTTGGTCGGTAAATCTGAAACTTACGATTCTCCCATTGACAGATTACTCTGAAACTTACCATTCCACCTATTGGCCGTTATGTCCGAAACATACAATTATGCCATTTAGCCAATAAGTCTGAACTTACCAGTCTTATATTGGACGTTACGTCTAAAACTTACCATTCTCTATTTTCGCTGGTAAGTCCAAAACATACGAATCTCCCTTTCGGCGGTAAGTCCGAAACATACTAATCTCCCTTTTGGCCGGTAAGTCCGAAACTTACCATTCTCCCATTCGTCGGTAAGTCCGAAACTTACCATTCTCTCTCTTGGCCGGTAAGTCTGAAATTGACCATTCTACTTTTTGGCCGGTTAGCCCGAAACTTTCCATTCTCTATTTGGTTGGTAATTCCAAAACATACCATTCTCCATTCCATTGGTAAGTCCGAAGCTTACCATTCAACCTTTTGGTCGATAAGTCTGAAACTTACCATTCTCCCATTATTTGGTAAGTTCGAAACTTACCATTCTCCTTCACGGCTAGTAAGTCTGAAACTTATCATTCTCCCTTTTGGCTAGTAAGTCCGAAATTTACCATTCTCCCTTTGGTCGGTAAGTTCGAAACTAACCATTCTCCATTTGGTCGGTAAGTCTGAAACTTACCAATCTCCCATTGGTCGGTGAGTCCGAAACTTACCATTCATCCTTTGGTCGATAAGTCCAAAGTTTACCATTCTCCCATTACGCTTGTATGTCCAAAACATACCATTCTCCCTTTCGGCCGGAATGTCCGAAACAAACCATTCTCCGTTTGGTCGGTAAGTCTGAAACTTACCATTCTCCCTTTTGGTCGGTAAGTCCGAAACTTAACATTTTCCCTCATGGCCGGTTAGTCCGAAATTTACCATTCACACCGTGGTTTGTAAGTACAAAAATTACCATTCTCCCATTGGTCAGTAAGTTCAAAACTAGCCATTCACCCTTTTGGCTGGTAAGCCCGAAACTTACCATTGTCCCTATGGTCAGTAAGTTCAAAACTTACCATTCTTTCATTGGTCGGTAAGTCAGAAACTTACCATTCACCCTTTTGGCCTGTATGTCCGAAACTTACCATTCACCCATTCGACTGGTATGTCCGAAACTTGCCATTCTCCCATTTTGTCGGTAAGTCCGCAACTTACCATTTTCCCCTTGGTCGGTAAGTCTGAAACTTACCATTCTCCCATTTGTCAGTAATTCAGAAACTTACCATTGTACCTTTGGTCGGTAAGTCTGAAACTTACCATTTTCCATTTAGTCAGTAAGTCCGAAACTTACCATTCTCCCTTTGGACAGTAAGTCCGAAACTAACCATTCTCCTTTTGGTCGGTAAGTCCAAAACATACCATTCTCCCTTTGGTCGGAAGGTCCAAAACTAACCATTCACCCTTTTCACCAGTAATTCCGATACTAACCATTCTCACTTTGGTCGGTTAGTCCGAAACTTACCATTCTTCCTTTGGATGGTATGTCCGAAACATTCCATTCTACCAGTTGGCCGAAAAGGCCGAAACTTACCGGACTCCCTTTCGGTCGGTAAGTTCGAAACATACCATTTTCCCATTTCGTTGGTATGTCTGAAACTTAACATTCTCCCCAAGGTCGGTTAGTCCGAAACATACCATTCTACCATTTTGTCGGAAAGTCCGAAACTTACCATTCTCCCACTTAGTCGGTAAGTCCTATATTTACTATTCTTCCCTTGGTCAGTAAGTCCGAAACTTACCATTCTCCCTTCGATCGGTAAGTCCAAACCATACCATTCTAGCTTTTGGCCGGTGAGTTTGAAACTTAACTTCACCGTTTGGTCGGTAAGTCCGAAACTTATGATTCTCCCTTCGGCAGGTTAGTTCAAAACTTACAATTCTCCCTTTGGTTGATAAGTCCGAGACTAACCACTCTTCCATTGGACGGTGAGTCCGAAACAAACCATTCTCCCTTTGGTCAGAAATTCCAAAACTTACCATTCACCCTTTTCACTGGTAAGGGCGAAACTTGTCGTTCTCCCTTTGGTCGGTAAGTCCGAAACTTACCATTCTTCCTTTGGTCGGTAAGTCCGAAGCTTACCATTCTACCTTTTGGCCAGAAAGTTCGAAACTCACCATACTCCCTTTCGATCGGTAAGTCCGAAACTTACCATTCTCCCATTTGGCCAGTAAGTCTGAAACTTACCATTCTCCCTTCGGTCGGTAAGTCTGAAACTTACCATTCTCCCCATTGTCAGTAAGTCTGAAACTTACCATTCTCCCTTTTGGTCGGTAAGTCTGGATCTTACCATTCTCCCACTTGGCCAGTATGTCAGATACATACCAATCTCCCTTTTGTCCGGCAAGTCCAAAAATTGCCATTCTCCCTCTCATCGATAAGTCCGAAACTTACTATTCTCTCTCTTGGCAGGTAGGTCCGAAATTGTCCATTCTCCTTTTTGACCGGTAAATCCGAAGCATACCATTCTCCCAGTGGTCGGTAAGTCGAAAACTTACCATTCAATCTTTTGGTCAGTATGTCCAAAACGTACCAATTCCCCAATGGTCGGTAAGTCCAAAACTTACCATTCTTCTTTTGTTCGGTTAGTCCGAAACTAACCATTCTCAATTTTGGCCGGTAAGTCCGAAACTTACCATTCCCTAATTTGGCCAGCAAGTCCAAAACTAGCCATTCTCCCATTTGGTCAGTAATTTTGAAACATACCATTCTCCCTATGGCCGGTAAGTCCGAAACTTACCATTCTCCACTTGGTCGGTAATTTGGAAACTTACCATTCTCCCTTTCGTCAGTAAGTCCGAAACGTACCATTCTCCCTTTGGTCGGTAAGTCTGAAACTTATCTTTCTTCCTTTGGACGGTAAGTCCGAAACTTACCATTGTCCCTTTTCACCGGTAAGTCCGAAAATAACCAATCTCCCTTTCGGCCGGTAAGTCCATAACCTACCATTCTCCATTTGGTCAGTAAGCCGAAACTTACCGATCTCCCCTTGGTCGGTAAGTCCGAAACTTATCATTCTCCCTTTTGGTTGGTAAGTCTGAAACTTACCATTCTCCCTTTTGGTCGGTATGTCCAAAACTTACAATTCTCCCTATTGGCTAGTTAGTCTAAAACTTTCCATTCTCCCAATGGTCTGTTAGTCCGAAACTTTCCAATCATCCTTCTGTTGGAAAGTCCGAAACTTACCATTCACCCTTATGGCCGGTAAGACTGAAACTTACCATTCTCCCTTTGGACAGTAAGTCCAAAACTTACCATTCTCCCTTTGGTCAATAAGTCCGAAACTTACTATTCTTCCTTTGGTAGGAAAGTCTGAAACTTACCATTCACCCTTTTCGTCGGTATGTCAGATACTTACCATTCTCCCATTGGTCGGTTAGTCTGAAACATACCATTCATCCTTCAGTTGGTATGTCCGAACCTTTCCATTCTACCAGTTGGCCGAAAAGTCCCAAACATACCATACTCCCTTTCGGCCGGTAAGTCCGAAACTTACCATTCTCTCAATTGGTCAGTAAGTCTGAAACTTACCATTCTCCCCTTAGTCGGTAAGTCTGAAACTTACCATTCTACCATTTGGTCAGTAAGTCCGAAACATACCATTCTCCCTCTTGGCCGGTAATTCTGATATTTACTATTCTTCCCTTGGTCGGTAAGTCCGAAACTTACTAATCTCCCTTTGGTCGGTAAGTCCAAAACTTACCATTCTCCCTTCGGTCGGTAAGTCCGAAACATACCATTCCCCCTTTTGGCTGGTAAGTTCAAAACTTAACATTCACCATTTTGGTTGGTAAGTCTAAAACTTACGATTCTCCCTTTGGCAGGTTAGTTCGAAACCTACCATTCCCCCTTTTGGCGGATTAGTCTGAAACTTACTATTCTACCAATTGGATGATAAGTCTGAAACTTACCAGTCTTCCATTGGTCGGTATGCCCGAAACTTACCATTCTCCACTTTTGCCGGTAAGTCCGATATTTACCAATCTCCCAATTGGCGATAAGTCCGAAACATACCAATCTCCCTATTGGCCGATAAGTCCGATACTTATCATTCTCCCTTTGGTCGGTAAGTCCGAAACTAACCATTCTCCTTTCGGTCGGTAAGACTAAAACTTAACATTCTCCCTTGGGTCGGTTAGACCGAACCTACAATTCTTCCTATGGTCGGTAAGTTCGAAACCTACCATTCTTATTTTGGTCAGTAAGTCCGAAACTTACCATTCTCCCTTTCGGCCGATAAGTCCGAAGCATACCATTCTCGTTTTGGTCGGTATGTCTAATACTTACCATTCTCCCTTTTGGTCGGTAAGTCTGAAACTTACCATTCTCCCATTGGGTCAGTATGTCCGAAACATACCATTCTCCCTCTTGGCCGGTAAGTCCAAAACTTACCATTCTCCCAGTGGTCAGTAAGTACGAAACTTACCATTCTCCATTTGGTCAGTATGTCCGAAACTTACCATTCACCCTATTGCCCAGTAAGTTCGAAACATACCATTCTCTCAATGGTCGGTAAGTCCGAAACTTAACATTCTTCTTGTGGACGGTAAGTCCGAAACTTATCATTCTCCCTTTTGGCCAGTAAGTCTGAAACTTACAATTCTCCCATTCGGCTGGTAAGTTAGAAACTTACAATTCTCCCATTCGATCTGTAATTCTGAAACTTACCATTCTCCCTTTGGTCGGTAAGTCCGAAAAATATCATTCTCCCTTTGGTCGGTAAGTCCGAGACTTACCACTCTTCCTTTGGACGGTGAGTCCAAAACATATCATTCTCTCTTTGGTCGGAATGTCCGAAACTTACCATTCACCCTTTTCACTGGTAAGTGCGAAACTGACCATTCACCCTTTGGTCAGTAAGTCTGAAACTTACCATTCTTCCTTTGGACAGTAAGTCTGAAACTTGCCATTCAATCTTTTGGCCGGAAAGTTTGAAACTTACCATACTCCATTTCAGTTGGTAAGTCTAAAACTTACCATTCCCACATTTGGTCGGTAAGTTTGAAACTTACCATTCTCCCCAAGGTCGGTAAGTCCAAAACTTACCATTCTCCCCAAGGTCGGTAAGTCTAAAACTTACCATTCCCACATTTGGTCGGTAAGTCCAAAACTTACCATTCTCCCTTTGGTCTGTAAGTCCGAAACTTACCATTCCCACTTTAGTCAGTAAGTCTGAAACATAGTATTCTTCCTTTGGTCAGAAAGTCTGAAACTTACCATTCTCTTATTTGGCCGGTAAGTCCAAAACTTACCATTCTCCCCATGGTCGGTAAGTCTGAAACTTACCATTCTCCCAATTGGTCGGTAAGTCCAAAACTTACCATTCTCCCTCTAGGCCAGTATGTTTGATACTTACTATTCTCCATTGGTCGGTGAGTCCAAAACTCACTACTCTCCCAATTGGTCGGTAAGTCAGAAACTTACTAGTCTCCCTTCGGTCATTAAGAACAAAACTTACCATTCTCCCATTTGGCCGGTAAGTTCGAAACCTAACATTCACCCTTTATGTCGGTAAGTCTGAAACTTACGATTCTCCCTTTCGTGGGTTAGTCTGAAACTTACCATTCCCGCTTTTGGCCGATATGTCCGAAACATACTTGTAACCATGCCGTCGAGGAGGTTCTGCAAATGAATGCGAAATCGGTCGGCAAAATCACGTCGAAAAAGCAAAATAAAATGGAGTCGCCACCTAATCTATTATGGAAGACAAGGAAAACCATATACATGATAAATCATGCAAAAACAAAAGAAAAGGACAAGTCTACGAAATAAAACCAAAATGCAGGTAAGGATCCCTGTTACGCACGAGGAAGGTGTTAGGCAC
>JAMKQA010004412.1:0-18601 GCA_024699735.1 Posidonia australis | reverse complement strand
AAGAAAATAAGTTAGCTATGCAATTGTTTGTTAGGGTGGCATGAATGGCACACATGCACATGAATGCTACTAACATGCTCTCTCTCACCATGCATGTCCCACATGGGGTTGACCACATGGGACGCACTCATGGGTTTGGGTTTTTCAACTTCGGTCAGAAAGTAAGGTCCTTGCTCTAAATCCTGGCCAAAGCGCAGGCAGTGAACGAGTGGTGCGTTAGTGGCCTCGTCTCCTGTAGTAGCATGGAGTTGTACCCTCTACTAGCACCAACACGACCTTAGACAAGGGGGGACAAACTAACAACACGCTCTACGCCAAATCTATAGAACGGGCTACTAGGATTGTCCTTCGCGGACTGTGGGTAGACTCAGAGGAGAAGATGCATGCCCTATATGATCAAACATGTGATATGCTTTTGTGTCTTTTACTTGCATTTTATTAGACCAGAGGGGATTGTGAGCATTTGTCTCTAGTTACGCCTTATTAAATTGTTCAACTGAATCTGTGTGTTTTACTTTGACCAGATAGGGAGGCAAACAAGTCTCTACTCTCCTAACCATGGCAAACTCAAAAAGAAAGAAAAAACACACAATTATGGCATCCAAAAGTCAAGCAAAAGGCGTAATCATGGCATGTACTTGTGTTGTGCTCAAGTAAGTGAATAAAACGCAAGTATCGACAAACAAAGTATGAACCAAAGCATGTGCAGGTGCAGTGGCATAGCAACAGTGTAAAGAAAACAAAAAGGCATGTACAAGCAAATATCACAAGCAAGCAAGCATAATGTAAACAGACCACAGACAAGTAGGGAAACCAGAACGAAAGCTAGAATCTGGTTATCCCCAGTAGAGTCGCCAGTTCCTGTGACCATGCCGATGGAACCCTTGGCACGGTTCTCCACCTACTCTGGTGTGCGGAAACACACGAGGAGATCCGATATGGTCATGGCGAAAATGGTGAATCCGGAAGAAGAAGAGAAGACCCGGAAACACCAAGGGAAGACAAAAGGATAAGGAAAGGAGTCGCCACCTAGTCTTTTAATGGAAAGACGAGGAAAACCAGAAAAACACAAAAAGGCAGAAAGCAAATAAGATGCAAAGATGCATGTGTGATCCGTGCCTAATGGATAATGCTGGAATGAATGCGGGCCAGAGAAAGGGTAAGGATTCTGGTTACAGATGGGGAAGGGGTTAGGCACCCCCATGCTCTCGAGAAAACTCGATCTTCCTAGGCTTCCTACTGTCAATGGTCTGCTAAATGTATGCTTGCTTATTCTATATGCTCATGCATGAAGATGACTGAAAACATGCCAAATCAAAGTAAGGAAGTGAAATCAAAGGAAAATGTTAATCCAAGGGTTAAATGTAGGCATTGTTAATGCCGCTTTATTGTACGCCCTTGGGCAATGAGGAAAATCGTGAAAATCGTGAAATTTTAGGAAAGCGTCTCGCAAAATAGCAGAAATTGGGGATAAATCCGAGAAAATCAAAAAGGGGAAAATAATCCTCTTTCAGGACCATGTCGGCTTCGCTAGCCTTTTGTTGTATGCCCTTGGGCGATGGAAAACCAAAACAAATGAAAACCACGGAAAATCGAGGAAAATCCGGAAAATGACGAGAAAACTAAGCTCGAAACAAGCTAAAAAAGCGTGCAAAAAGCAAGGAAGAAAAGACGAGAAAATCCATGCAAAAAAATGTGAAAGGATATGCAAAATGCAAGTGTGAGTGCAAATATGAAAAATGCAAGGGTTTTGTGCAAAAAGCCCAAATTTTGAGGAGAACTGACGTTCAGAAGCCCAAATCATCAAAAATACATAGGAAAACACATTCTATGCAATTATGAAGAAATTTGGGGTCAAATGTGCCTCCCTAGTCAAAATGAAGTTCTCTAGGGGTCTGAATGCAATTTACCCACTAATGCATGCATGCAAATCAATTCTGCATAAAATCTAGGTAAAAATGCAAGAAAAAAGTCTTAGAAATGAATCAGGAAGTTTCAGGGGCAAAATGGTCATTTTAGCCTTGAAAAAAGGCAATCAAAGTAATATCAATGAAGTACAAGGGCTAAACTGAAAATTGCCCAGAAGAAAAAGCATCCAGAAGAATACCAGTAAAGTCTGAGGGTTAAAATGCAATTTACCTAGAGAAAACATGCTTCAGAAAAGTTTTCAAAAACTCCGAGGGTTTAAATGCAAATAAACCAAAGAAATGAACATTTTGGAAAGTTTCAATAAAGTCCTAGGGTCTAAAATGCAAATTAACCAGCAAAAACATGCATTCTGGAACATTTTTTAAAAGTAGAAGGGCTTTTATGCAATTTTCACAAAGGAAATGAACTGTTAGAAACTTTCCAAGGAAATCCAGGGTTATCATTGCAATTTGCCTGAAGCAAAATACATTTTATAAACTCTGGAGGGCTTTTATTAAAGTTTTAAACTTAGAAAACATTACTTTAAATGTTCAGGGTAAGAAATATAATATTTTCAGTTAAAACTTTATTCGAAACATTTAAGAAAAATGTATGCAGGACCTAAATGCAAGAAAAGGACCTAAAAGTAATTCTAGAAGGACCTAAATGCAAGCATAGTAAAAACTTTTGAATTTTATTAAAAATAAAGTTTATTTGTTTATTTTATTTAAGAAAAAGAGCGATGGCGCCAACGTCGGAGCTTCGCCGCCTGCGACCGCCGGGGATGCTCATCCAGAGCATCCTCGAGCCCGATCTAAGATCGGAGACCACCACAAGCTAGAGAGAAGAAAAACAAAAAGATCCAGAGGTTCCGATTAGAGATTCACCGGTGGGAATGGCCTCCCCACCCCCTCCGTCACCGTGGGACTCTGGCGTCGGCACTAGGGAAGGAGGGGGCCTCTGGAGGCTAAGGCGCGGCGATGCTGAACTCGGGGATGCTTCGGGGCTGGCATGGCTCCTCCAGATGTGAGGTGGAGGTTGATGGAGCATCGGGGAAGCTTCACCAGTCGTCGGTGGTCCATCTCCGGCGAGGTTGGTTGCTGCAGCGCTCCAGTGGCCAAGGCGCTATCCTAGAGGCTCTGGTGTGCTCGCGGGGCATGAAGGAGGGTTCCTGGAACGTCGGAGGAGCGCGGGAGGCTAGAGGCTGCTCTAGATGCTCCGGATCCCGTCGTCTTCTCTAACGACGGTGGGATCAATGTGTACTTCCGACGTGCGGCATGTTGGCTACTGGGAACGGTGGAGTAGCGATCCAAGGGGCTGTGAAGCACTGGGGAGGCCAGAGGAGAAGGAGAGAGGACTTGAGGGTCCAGGAGACTTCCTGGATTGCCCCCCCCCCCCACCTCAGTGGCCGGAGTTTGGCGACGGCGGGGTTCAACGGAGCGCCACAGGCCAAGGGATCGCTCTGGATCCCTTGGAAACGGCCCAAGAAGAGTGGAGGAGGTCCAGAAGATCAGAATTCAGGAAATCTAAGAGAGGTCAGTGGGTATACCTGAACGGAGACGACTCGCCGGAGCTCTGGAAGCGACTGGTCTCCTCTTCCACGACGGCTTTGGCTCCGCTCTTCTCCTTCTCCCTCTCAATTCTCCACTCTCGAGTGCTCTCAAGGTCTGTGTCTGATTCTCAGCTTCTCTCCCCCTTTTATAGACCGTCGGAACCCATAATAGAATGTCTTTCTCTCCTAACAGAATCCTATAACGACCCTCTAACCAACTCCAAAAAGCCAAAATGAGCTAACCACATGCTAACGGCTGTCCCCTCGTTGCTCCCTCCTTGTCTCCTTGGCTGCCGGCAGAGATGGACGGCGATCTTGTGCCTCACCGGCGACCCATCCAACGGCTGAGGGAGTTTTGATTTGCTGGCTGGATCAGTGGGCTGAAGAGGCTAGATTGATGAGACCAACAAGGAGGAGTGGGTTCAGTGGTTAGTGTGATTTTGGCAAACTTTGATTAAATGAAGAAAAAAAATGGTTTAATGTGGATGAATAAAATGTTGGTTTCATTTGGACTGAAATGTTGGTTTGATTAAACTAAATGTTGGCTGATGTTATGGGCTTTGGGCTCAATTCGAGCTTAATGGGCCTGTGTGGGCCTTATGGGCCCGCATGAACCCAAATGGGTTTAGGTGGGCCCAATTAGGGCTGAATGGGTCTAAATGGGCTCAATGGGCTTCCATGGAGTCAAATAGGCCTAAAATGGGCTTGTGGGCCCAAATGGGCTCAACTAGGGTTTAATGGACCTAAGTGGGCCTTCATGGGCTCAATTGGGTCTCCATGAATTAAATGGCCTTGGTTAAGTCAAAACTCAACCACCACATCCCCATCCTGCAAAATCAAAAAATTGGGGTGTCTACACCACCCATCCAGACGAAACCCATTTCTCTTCCTCTCATCTCCTCTCCTCCTCGCAACGGCCACACTCACTCCTCCTCTCCTCAAGGTCGGCGGGTAGTGCTCGTGCTAGTGCGTCGGATTGGTGCACTAATCTGGTGCAGCGGCTTGGCGCAGTGGCAACTCTGCTCAGTGGTTGGTGCGTGACTTTAATGCTCCTCGTAAAATCGCCAATTTGCCTTCCTTTTCTACTGCGACCCCTTTCCTTTTTCCTGTATAACTTCACATTCCTCGACGAAATCTGCCGCCTCCTCTACTGTAAAAAACCACTCACAAGCCTTCAATCTTCCTTGAAGCTCTATTTTTACTCTTCTGGTGTCGGCTACGCTTTCCCCTTCATTGCAATGGTATGTGATCCTCCTCCTTGAGATGATTCTTTACATATGCCGATATCCCCATGCTGATTCTTGTTGTTTATACTCCTTCACATCTTGCTACGTGGGAGAAAATGCACTATACCGATTTTATCAAATCATGTGAAGGGATGTTTTGATTTTCTCTTATTCTTGGGTGTTGTAAACATCTCATATTTTGCAAAAATGAAAAGGCTACATGAGCTGATGTTCCACCACACCTTAGATTTGCAAAAGACAAAATAAATTATATTTTCTGATGCACATTTTCATATCTTGAAAAAGGAAGTATTGCCTGTTCTGGTTTCCATTTTCTTTTCCTGATTTATGATCTTATGAGAAATTATTTTGTCAAATCACTTTTGTCTACATTATTCCTGCCATATCCTGACCCAATACCATTTCCACAGGGATACCCAACCATGGTGACACTAAGGCACTGTTCTAACGCTCTACGAACATGGATTGATGCATTAACTGTTGAGGATCACGAGCAACTACAAGTTTGGGGCATATCCTCCTCATTACTAAATATTGCCAAAGTAGAAGTAAATTGGCACTTGTTATGTGCTGCAGCCAGATTTTGGAAACCTGCTTTCCATGTGTTCCGTTTTGGGCATACAGAGCTTACTCTCTCCTTGGAAGAAGTCCGACGGATATGTGGCCTGTCGCCATACATGTCACCGCCTGTCTTTATGTGTCGCGACAGCTATGCTTCGGTCTTGAGTCAACTGATAGGCTTACCCCGAAGTGCTTGCGAGAAAAGCCTCATCTGCAAAGATGGGTCAGCTACCATGCTGTGCCTGGACTATTTTGACAAGATTGTCAGCACCCGTCTGTCCTCAAGAAGCTTGTGGCTCCACGGCTTTGTGGTATGCTTCCTTGGAGAGCTCATCTTCAGCCACGGCCGGATGACAGTTGCTATTGAGGTGGCAGAAATAGCATTGGCAATGATCACTCACCAAATTGATCTTGCCCCCATTCTTCTGGCAGAGACTTATGTTGGCTTGGACTGGGCCTTGAAATGTTCCAGGCATTTCAATGGTTGCAGCACCCTAGTGCAAGTAAGTTAACAATGTTGCTTCAATGATTTGCTGTACCTATCGAACTGTGCCCTGTTTCCCCTTGCCAGGTTTGGCTCGCTGCCCATATGGGGGTGGAAGTCCTGCGCACTCAACATTCTACCTTTGACTCCTACAACCGTACCAACCATTCACACACCCTTCCAGGCGTACATGAGCTATGCGACAGACTGCGAAATCTCACCAAGGATACTGTAGTTTGGCGCATTCTGTTCACAACTTCGAAGCCCTTCACTGTCTTCTTCAATGATAGCGACATGCGACTTGTTGTCCTTCCGGGGCTAACGGGCGGTGTAGAATACCATCCTGTCCGTGTTCTTCGTCAATTCGGCTTTTGCCAGGACTCAATCGAGCAAAGCGCTATCCTTGACTGCTTCAAAAAATACATTCTTGGTTTTGATGTGACAACCTCTGAATTAGCCTGCATGATGCGTGTTGGCATTCAATCTTCTGGTCTTGCCATCACCGAAGGTTTAGATTGCACAATAGAGTATGAGGCCGAAATTCAAGAAACTTAGCCTATAAGCAAACTTCCTCCTAGTGGCACTTCCTTTACAAATGCAGGTAGCTCAAAAAGAGCAAGAGTTGACTGAATACATTTGGTCCACTATTATTAAATGAGCAAATCTTGTACAACTGATGGACTGTAATAAACGACAAGTTTGCTTGCACACTGTGTCATCTTAAATTCTGTACTGCCTGTGTCTACCCGCATGCTTCTAATAGCATTGTCCCAGTGATTCTTTTGACTTAGAATGGCAGTTGGCATGCCCCTAGTCAAAGACCCTATTTCCAACTAAGGAGTAGTTAACATGCCCCTGGTTGAAACTCCCTTCTTTGCCAATATTGCAACTCAAAAAGGCAGCTGGCATGCCTCTGGTCAGAATATAAACAAATGCCTTGCAAAGTGATGCAAAAAATGTGTGATTTAAAATGCTAAATGCTAAATGATTTATAGAAGTATAAGATGGAAGTAAGATCTATGCATGGTTTGTAAATGTGGATGCCCTCAGCGCCAAGGAAGCCTTTATTGCCTGCTACAAAGAACGACAGTGTCCTCAACCCACGTGACACTAACTGGATCCTTAGGTTTATTTGTGGCTCTCACTTGACAGCATTTTAGGATAACATGGACTCCGTGCCAAACTCTTAGGGCCCTACACCTACTTTTTTAATAATTCCTTTTTCGTTTACTCCCTAAAAGGCATTTTGACCTACACTACCCCTACTTGAAGGTAATAAACACCAAGGCTAGGGGATAGCTGCTCTCTTTCTTTTTGATGTAAAAGGGGTGGCTAGTCCCTTTGCAAATGTAGGCTTTTTTGATGTATGCTTCAACTCCTCTTCAAGTTATGTGATAGGGATAGAGTCGTCTTGCATGCCTCTCTCATTGGAGCTGACTTTTATCTGCAACTTCTATCTTCTTATTTCTTTTGTGCTCTGAAGACTATATTTTTCCTTTGCTCACACTCATTGACGACCTATCATTTTTCCTCCCTCTCGAGGTATAGGCTCCTTGGGAATTTGTACATTTCGTCTAGTTTCCGTGGATAATCACTCCCTCACTCCCTAGGTCACACAAGTAGTAACACGTGAGGAGGATCAAAACTCTTCCTAAGTAGGCTGGCTTTCCAAATTTTTTCATTGGGCAATGGTGATGCTTATAACTACAATGCAAACAAAAAGAAAATACAATGCATATGATACGATTTATGTAATGTTTGGATGCAATAACTTAAAATACTAACAAGCGAAAATGAAAAAACATAGAGATGCATGGCTCACGATGCAAGGCTAGGGATTGGCAAAGGATCACAGATAGTACTTTTTCATGTAGGAAGCATTAACAGGCTCTGACTGTTCCCCATGATCCATGCCCTCAAGAATGACTGCACCTCCAGACAGGGCTTCTTTCACAATAAATGGTCCACGCCAGTTGGGCCTGAACTTTCCCTGGGCATCAGGTAAGTGAATGGCGTGCAAAACCAAATCACCCGACTCCAAATTTCTGGGCCGAACTTTCTTTCGATATGCTTGGGCGACTCGCTTCTGATAGCATTGGGCTTGGTGTAAGGCTTGTAATATGTGCTCGTCAATCAAGTCAAGCTGAACGCAGCGATCTTGGATCCATTCTGCCTCATCCAACTCTACTTACTTCAGAATTCTCAGTGACGGAATCTCCACTTCGAAAGGAAGGACTGCCTCCATACCATACAAAAGTGAGTACGGCGTTGCTCCTGTTGGTGTCCAGACTGAGGTCCTGTAAGCCCATAGTGCATAAGGCAACTTCTCATGCTAGTCTTTGTGGGTCTCAGCCACCTTCTTCAAGATCTTTATCAGATTTTTATTGGTTGACTCTACGGGTCCATTCATTTACGGCCGATAAGGAGAGGATCTGCAATGTCTGATTTTGTAACCCTAAAGATAATCCTCAACTCTCTTTGCTATGAAGTTAGCCCCATTATCTGATATGATGGGATGTGGAACCCCATGTCTGGTGAACTTTTCTGTAACTGTCGTTATAACTGTTTTATACGATGCTGCCTCGACCCACTTTGTAAAATAATCAATGGCCACAAGAATGTAGCGATGCCCATTTGATGCAGCTGGATGAATGACCCCGATAACATCAATTCCCCAAGTGGAAAAGGGTCATGGCGATGACATGCTTTGAAACTGTTGTGGAAAAGCATGTATGAAGTTGCCATGTATTTGGCAATTGTGGCATCTCCTCACAAATTGGCAACAATCTATTTCCATGGTGGACCAGAAGTAACCCTACAGCATAATTTTCTTGGCCAAGAGTACTCCATTCATGTGTGGACCGCATGTGCCTGCATGAACTTTCAACATCAGCATATCTGCCTCCTTCTTGTCCACGCATCTAAGAAGCATTTGATTATAGGATCTTCTATATAGATGCCCTGCCCCGAGTACATACTTAGAGGCCAGCTGTATCAAGGTCTTCTTATCTGTTGGAGAAATACTAGATGGGAAATCGTCGGTCTCCAAGAAAACTTTGATATCATGTTACCAGGGCAATTCAGTTATCAGTTCTGCTTCCTGGATGTGCATGTAATGCGCTGGCTGCTCTACACAAGTGACTGAGATATTCATTGCCTGTGCCTCTGGGAGCAATAACCATGATGCCAGAGTAGCTAATGCATCTACGTACGCATTCTTGGCTCGCTTCATGAAGGAAAATTTGACATTATCGAACTCATTAATCAGCTTCAGCAAATGCTCATGGTATAACACAAGCTTCTGGTCCTTTGTCTTCCAGTCACCGTTGATTTGCGAAATGACTAGCATTGCATCCCCATATACCTGAAGTTCTCGGACGCCCTGTTCCAGTGGCACTTGTAATCCCAGTATGCATGCCTCGTATTCAGCTTCGTTATTGGTGCATTCAAATGTCAGCTTTCTTGCAAAGGGAATTAGATATCCTTGCGGCGTTGCCAGAACTACATCGATACCTCTTCCTCTTTTATTGACTGCACCATCAAAATACAGACACTATTGATGCTTATCTTAAGGACTTTCTAACTCTTCATCACCCATTGCAAATAAAATGTCCTCATCTAGGAATTGTGTTTGCAGTGGCTGGTATTCTGGCAAGGGTAGGTCGGCCAAGTGATCCGCCATTGCTTGTCCCTTCATGGACTTCTGTGTGACAAATGTGATGTCATACTGCGACAACATTACCTGCCACTTAACACATCTATCCACCAAAGCTGGCTTCTAGAATAGATACTTGATAGGATCATGTCGACATAATAGCAAGATTGGGTATGCTATCATATAATGCCTGAGGCGCTAAGTGGCCCATACAAAGGCTAAGAAAACTTTCTCTATGGTGCTATATTTGACCTCGTAGTCATTGAACTTCTTGTTGAGGTAGTAGATGGCCCTCTCCTTTCGTCCTGAGTCATCATGCTGTCCTAGGACTGCACCCATGGAATATTGTGTGGTTGAGAGATATAATAACAGAGGTCGTTTGGGCGTGGGAGGAACTACGACTGAAGGCTTTGCCAGAGTTTGATCTTGTTGAATGCCACTTGACACTCATCATTCCAGTGTGTTTGGGCATTCTTCCTTAGGAGCTTGAATATCGGTTCACATATGGGTGTAAGTTGTGCTATGAATCGACTGATATATTGTAGCTGCCCCAACAATCCGTGAATTTCTTTTTCAGTGGCAGGGGGAGGCATATCAATGATGGCTCTAGCCTTGTAGGGATCCACTTCTATTCCTCTCTGGCTGATAATGTAACCCAAAAGTGGCATTACTCTATAGCAGAAGACTCCCCACGGGGTAATGAAAGATGTCTTCTCCATGTCTTCTTCGGCCATTCTAATCTGGTTATATCCTGAAAATCCATCCATAAATGATAACATTTTATGCCCTGCTGTGCTGTCAACCAAAATATCTATGTGGGGAAGCAGGAAATCATCCTTCGGGTTCGCTTCGTTAAGGTCTCGGTAATCTATGCACATGCGAACCCGCCCGTCTTTCTTTGGCACAGGCACCACATTGGTGAGCCACTCAGGATAAAGAACAACGTTGAGGAAATTGACTTTATGTTGCTTCATGATTTTCTCCTTAAGTTTCAACAGCCACTGAGGTCGCCATCTGCGAAGCTTCTGCAAGACTGGCTTTGAATTTGGTTTCAGTGGTAATGTGTGTACTACCACCTCAATGTCTAAACCAACCATGTCATCATAGCTCCATGCAAAGACATCCACATATTCTTTTAAGAAAGCTATAAATTCTGCTTTTGCTTGTGGTGATAACTTGGTACTAATATGTGTTTCTTTAACATCTTCTTCTGTGCCAATATTGACAAGCTCTGTTTCTTCCTCCACATGTAGATTAGGGCCCTCTAGGTCATTATCACAAGACTGAAATTGTGATGCGCATTATCATCATTCTCATCATCTGCACTGTCAGCTTCAACGACCTCATCTTCCTCTCCATAGGTAATAAGCTCTAACAGAATTTCCTGCTCGATGGTCGGATCGGTGATGTCAACCGAGAGGATTTCTTCTGATTCTGCACCTTGATGGCTCTTTATGACAGTCATAGTGACTTTTGTATTCTTGTGACGGCATAGTGTGACCTCTTCTGCTTGACTGTCTGGACCATCTGAGGACCTGGGGATCCCTGCTTTTGAAGTTGATGCCTCTCTATTCACACTTTTTGATTTCTTTGGTTTTTCAAATTTTTTTGGGCTTTCTTGATTTTTTGATTTTTGTGTATTTTCTCTACTATTTACAAAGGATTCTACATGCTGGCGGCTGTCCTGCTACTGACTGGTGAGGCTACTGACGCCTGTCTTGCCTTCTGAGCCTAACTCAAGTTGTTTTTTTTTTTGACCCTCCCCCTCAAGGTGAGGTTTAAACTGCCAATACCAACTAGACCCGCCTCCCGGCTGACAGGAGATTAACTCCATTAGTCTAGCATACTTCTTCTCTGTCTCATGAAGGACCATGATTGAAACCTGGTCATGGGGTGATACTGGTGGTGAAATGACTACCTTCCCTTTCCTAACTCAGTTGTGCTCCGCCAAATCTTCTGCGAGCACATCCAGCTGTTCTTGGAATAAAATGTCCAGATCTCCAATTGCATCATCTTCCAGGCTACTCCCTGAGTCTGCCTTCTGGACTGAATCTTCCAACACTACTGCCTGATTGACTGTTGACTGTTCTGACACTAAAAATGCTGGATATTTCTGTAACTGCTTGATGATCTACTTAATGCCCTGCTCTGTCTTTGCCTGGCCATTTTCTAGATATGATTTTTCTGGAAAAACCCAAACTGACGGCTGCGACACTGATACCGTATACGAGCTTTGATTTAGATCCAAGACGCCTGCACTGGTGAAGTTAGCTAAATTGTGTGGAATAAACATCTTGGGAGACTTACCAAAGTGCGGCAATCTCTTCTTGTGATATTGACGTTCGTATCCCAATCCTTCGCGCTCTATCCATTCCTCTGCCTCGATTGGCTCGGCGATTCCTTGGTCGTAACGTCCAAGGGGGGTTCCTTTCTAATATCCCCATTTCCGACACAAATTATCAACCATCAAACGGGGATCACCACAAGTGGCCATCGCGCTTAAGGGGAGGAATGAAATTAACCGACTCGAACCAGTTAACCCGATATAGAACATCAGAAGTTTTAGGCTCGAAGTGGACAGTCTAGGGGGCTACAGCAGAGACTGACTCAACATTCTCCAGATCTTCTGCCAAGACAACAACAACATTGTCGTCCCAGTAGAACTTAATCATACGGTGGAGGGTTGAGGGAATGACTTGATGCTTGTGAAGCCAAGGGCGTCCAAGCAAAAGATTGAAAGAAGGTTCAATATCCACGACATAAAATTCTACATTGAAGCGAGCTGGGCCAATGGTCAAAGGAATGAATAAAATCCCAAGTGCATCATGATGCGTATTATCGAACGCTGTCATCCCTTTCACGGCTGGTATTATGTCCTTGGACTTGAATCCGATTGCACTGCCGTACGCAACGGGCAAACATTTAAGCTTGCTCCATTGTCTACCAATGTGAGAGGGATACGAAAGCTTCGATATTGTGCGGCGATGAACAAGGGCGAACTATGGTTGGTTCCTAAAGGTGGTAACTCCTGGCTAGAGAAGGAGATAACTTGTGGTGCCACTATCATTCCTACCATGTTCTCTAGGGCAGCTGACTCTATGGTTGGGGACACATGGGTAGCTTAGAAGACTCTAAGGAAGGCTTCTTTGTGCTCTGCTGAAGTGTGGATCAGGTCCCAAATTGAAATGTTAGCTTTGACTTTCTTAAGCTGAGCAGTTATGTCAACTGAAGGTTGGCTGCTGCTGGTGGGAATAGGTGGTGCTACTCTTGGCATGGAGGGTTGTGGGGAGTGTGCCTGCAATAGGATAGGAACTGGTGCTACGAGTGCTGGTGGTCTAGATGGTTGGGCTTGCAACTGGATGGGACTCGGTATTGGAGAATTAGGCCTTGGTGCTGGGGGCTTGTATACTCTACCCGATCGTGTCACTTCTGCACACATTTCTGCAGCATAGTTGTATGGACATGATGCGTGTCGTGGGTGAGAGTAACGACAACCGGAGGTCGAGCAACTAATTGTACAGGCATGGCTGAAGGATACTAGTAAGTCTGAGGAGCTGGTGGCTGAATCGGCCCAAATTGGGGCGAAGCTTGCGAACAAATTGGTGATGTTGGTTGGGAGTATACGATAGGCGATGCCATAGTGTACTCTGACTCGACATTCGAGCGAATCATATTAATAGACTCCTCGGAAACACCGAGGAAAGACCGATATAGTTGGTGAGGAAAAGGGGATGACACATCATAAATCAAATCAGTTGGAATAATAGGAGATGAGATAGAATTAGAAGAAAAATAGAGTTGACTCTTGAGGAACCTGATGCTCCCGAGGCTGAATGTTGTGGCAAAGGCTGGCTAACTATACTAGGGTGTTCTAGTGGTGCTTGTGCGACTACTGATGCAGGCGCTGGGCCTACCGCTGTGTGCTAATCACAATTATCTTTTGGTCAATTAAATCCTGGATAGCGTCCCTAAGTGTAAGGTAATTATTCGTCGAGTGGCCTGCAACTCGATGAAAATTACAGAACGCGTTTGTATTATACCAAGCAGAAAGTGGATTTGGTGGCGGGCGAATCTAAAGCAGCCTCAAGAGGGATGCGACTTTAGGGAACACCATGCTCAAGGGCTCCACTAATGAGGTATAGTGGCACTTGTTACGGCGTTGTCGCTTCAGCTGTGGATGAACCAATAGTGGGAGCATCCTGGCCGGTGGGGTAGGGTAAACTAGTGTGGCAGTGGGGGTAATGTGCGATGCATGAGGTGCTCTAGGTGTGGGCGTGGGTGCATAAAGTACTTAGCGCTAAGGGGGCGGATCGACATTCGCGGTGCAGCAGGGGATCTAATATAGGAGACTGTGTTCTTAGAGGGATCCCGCCTCTTGGGTGGATTGGCATTGTGGTTGTTGTTGTTGTTGCTGTTGCTAGCACCATTATGTGAGGAAGTGGCCTGTTTGGCGAATGCAGAGAGTGCTGGAAAACTGCCGCCGCGCAATGAACTCTCAACAGGGGCACCCGCCCGAAGCAACGTAGAAAAAGTGGTAACTAGCTGAATACTTAACAGAGCCCTGACTGCTGGCTTTGCTCCTCGGATCACGATCTCGATAGACTCCTCATCGGAGGGTCTATCTTTGACCTGCAAAGCCAAGGACCACCAACGTCCAACATACTCCCCAAATGTTTCTTGGGGCCTCTGCTTAATTGCGACCAAGTCCTCCCGCTTTTGGACTAGGTCGAGGTTAAAGGAATACTGTTCGAGGAACGCCTGTGCAAGGTCGTCCCAAGTCCTGATTGTGGCCATGTCAAGGGAAGTGAACCACTTCAACGCGGGCCCTGTAAGACTTTTCTGGAACAGGCAGATTAACAACCTTTCGTCATCTTGGAGCTGGGCGAGGTCTCCACAATAGGCTTTGAGATGGGAAATCGGGCAGCCCCTACCATTGTATTTTTCAAACTCCGGGATTTGAAAGTTCGGAAGGAGAGTCGCCTCTGGAAAATAACAGAGGTCCCAGAATTGGTAGGACGGTGGTCCCCGCCCTGTGCTTGTCGGAGTGCTCGCTCCAGATCATTCACCCTTGCAAGGAGAGCATCTGGAACTAATGCAGTAGCAGATTGTGTAGCTGAGGTGGGTGTCGCATACACTGTATGGGTCGCCCCTAAGGACTCCTCCAGATCCACCATTCTGCCGTCTGGTGCTACGGCAGGATGGCTAGTGTCCCTGTGCATGGGTGTTGTGTGTTGTGGTACAAAAGATGAAGCTTGTGTCTGGTACATGGGTGAGGATAAGGCGAGAGGTGGTGCTACAAGAGGTGCAGAATGTGGGTGCAAGAGCTGTTGGACCGGAATGGCCCTTGGTACTACACTCACGGCAGACTGCACTCCCACTAGCCTAGAAGGTTGGCCACCAGATAACGGAGATGCATGCTGTGGCGGTGTTGCAAAAGGTAATGTCGACACCCCTATCACTGAGGAGACAATCTGTGGGGGTGTTGCAAAAGGCAATGTCGACGGCTGTGGGGGTGGTGCAGTGGGTGCAATCTATGGTCCTAGGGCCGGTTGCAAAGGCAACTCGGGAGTCGGGAAGGAAAAACCTGAAAAGGGCTGGAGCGCCAGTGCCAATCCCTGCAACTACTGGGCAAGGGCCGACATTTGTTGCAGTTGCGTAGTCATGGGATCATCACTAGTGGCTCCAAAGAATGGAGGCAAAACAAGGGACGAAGAGTCAGGAAGCTGAGAACCCAGTTGTCCAAACTAAGGAGAAGCTACTACAGAAATAGCTGCAGTCGGAGCGGGGGGCTAGAAAACACATAGCCCTAAGGAGCAGTTAAAGGAATCTAGGGAAAGGTCATGGAAACAGACTCAACTGCTGGGGCCCCAAAAGCAAAAGATGAGCAGGTTGATGGTCTCGAAGGCAGGGTAGCCACAGGGACACGGCACTTGGATAGCGAAGGTCCTCCGGATGCTATGGCAAAAGTGGAGGCAGCAATGATACCAGGGACAGATACAAATGAAGGGTGTGACCATGCCGGTGGAACCCTGCACGACTCTCCATTACCGGGTGCATGGAAACACACGAGGAGTCCCAATACAGTCACAGTGAAGATGGTGAATCCGGAGAAGAAAACTAGACTCAGAAACAACAAGGATGGGAAAGAATAAGGAAAGGAGTCTCCACCTAGTCTTTTAATGGAAAGACGAGGAAAATCAAACACAAAAAAAAAACCAAGAAGCAAACAAGATGATGAAAACATGTATGCACCGTGCCTAATGGATGAAATGCACAAATCAATGCGGACCAGAGAAAGGGTAAGGATTCTTGTTACCATGGGGAAGGGGTTAGGCACCTCCAAGCGCCCGAGGAACTCGGTCTTTCTAGGTTTCCTACATGCCAATGGTCTAATGGGTGTGTGCTTGTTTATTCAGAATGCTCATGCTAAAGATAAATAGAAAACATGCCAAATCAAAGAGAAGAAATGAAATAAAGGGAAAAAGTTAATCTGATGGACAAATGTAGGCATTGAGAATGCAGATTTACTGTACGCCCATGGGCGACGAAGAAAATCGCGAAAATCGAGAAATTCAAGGAAAGCATCTCGCAAATCAGCAGAAATTTGAATAAATCCGAAAAAAATCAAATTGGGGAAAATAATCCTCATTCGGGCCAATGTCGACTTTGTTAAGCCTTTTAATGTACGCCATTGGACGATGGAAAGCCAAATCAAGTCAAAAAACATGAAAATCAGGAGAAATCTGAGAAACGATGAGAAAACCAAGCATGAAATGAACTAGAAATGCATGCACAATGCAAGGAAGAAAATGGCAGAAAATGTGCAAAATGCATGCAATAGTGTGAAAAGTGAATTCTAGGGGCTTTTGTGCAAAGATCCCAAATTCTGAATGAAAACTAAAATTCTGAAGCTAAATCATCAAAAATACATAGAAAAACACATTTCATGTAATTTTGAAGAAATCTGGGTTCAAATGTGCAAATCTGTGCATTTTTTTTAAAATTGAAGATTCCTAGGGGTCAAAATGCAATTTTGCCATTAAAACATGAATTTAATACAATTCTGTGGCAATTCAGGGTAAAATATGCAAGAAAATGAGTCCATGATTGAAAACAAAAAGTTCCAAGGGCTGACATGTAAATTTACCCTAGAAAACATGCATTCAGAAGAATTTTAATGAAGATCAGGGGTTTAAATGCAATTTAACCAGAGAAATATGCAGTTAGAATTATTTTATTGAAGCTCAAGGGTTTAACTGCAATTTAACCAGAGAAATATGCTTCAGAATCATTTTCATGAAACTTAGGGTTTTAAATGCAATTTAATCAAAGAAATATGCTTTCAGATGTATTTTAATGAAGCTCAGGAATTTAAATGCAATTTTGCTAGACTTTAATGCATGAAAAATAACTTAGAGGGTCTTGTGTCTAATTTTTAAGATTGGAAAACATTATTAAAAAACCTCAGGGGGCACATTGAAAAATTTTCAATTCAAACTTTATTCAAACGATTTAAAAAAAATGCAAGGACCTAATAGTAAGAGAAAAGGACTTACTTGTAAGAAAATAAGCACTAAATGAAAGAAAACAAAAAGTTCAGAAGTTTTATTAAAAGAAAACTTATTTTTAATTTTTTAAAAGGTAAAAAGAACTGACAGCCGCTGGCGACGGAGCTCCGCCGTCGATGATCGCGGGGGATGCTCCTTCGGAGCATCCCAAATCCTGATCGAAGATCAAAAGCCACTGTAACCATGTCGTCGGGGATGGCAACAAATTATATGTGTGCCAAAGTCGGCAAAGCCACGGTAAAAAAAAAATAATGCAAAATGCAGGAGTCGCCACCTAGTCTATTCAAATGGAAGACGAGGAAAACCATACAACATGAAAATCATGCAAAATAATAAAAAAGGGTCTGCGTAAACCAGAAATGCGGGTAAGGATCCCTATTACGTATGAGGAAGGTGTTAGGCACAGTCGTACGCCCGATAAATCGGTCTTCTATTGATTTCTCTTTTGCTAATGGAATGTCGGCTTTGCAGCCTTTTGTTGTACGCCCGAGGGCGACATGCCATGCCATGCTAATGAGTGTGGTGTCTAAAGTAGGGGTGCATGATGTGTAGGGGTGTGTCCTAA
Source organism: Posidonia australis (assembly GCA_024699735.1). Lineage (NCBI taxonomy): Eukaryota > Viridiplantae > Streptophyta > Magnoliopsida > Alismatales > Posidoniaceae > Posidonia > Posidonia australis. The sequence continues at coordinate 1,061 of JAMKQA010004412.1, read as the reverse complement.
TGCTCAGAAATATCGCTCGTATGCTGGGTCAAGTGTTAATGCAATAATATTGCATAATAAGATCAAAGATCTAATATCATGAGTGATTTATCATCCTTGCTTTCTATATGCCTAATGCAATCTAAAATGCATGAGAAAACTGCTGAAAACAAAGGTGTGCCTTCCTAATGCATCAAGGAAGAAAACCAAAGGAAAATCCAGAAGCGAATCGGGTCGAGAAAGCAAGCAAAAAAACATCAAAACCTGCTGTGTGCTACTGAAAACAGGCCACTACGCCTATTTGGTGCACCAGACTGGTGCGTCAGTCTGGTGCACCACCTATGTGCGTCTAAGTGGGCCAGTAGAATGTGCTGAGGGAAAAACAGAAAGCCACGCAAAACCAAACAAACATCAGAGGATGCACACTGGAAAGGCATGTAGTAGAATCATTCTGTAAAACTTGGGAGAAACATGCATCAAAAGTGCAAGAAATGCAAATGCAATGACCTTGAGCCCAAGGGCTGGTAGCCTCACACAAGGTCTCATTTATTTGAACTAGATGAAGGATGCACGATTCAGTCAGACCACTAGATCATGGGGCGATGCACATGACTCTCCACAAGGGAGTAAGGTGCAATCGACCAACCAGATTCAGCCTAGAACTGAATAATGAAATGAAGAAAACAGACGGAAAACAATCCGAATCAAATCTAAAAACATGCAGGTGATATCATGATACATCAGAGAATCAGTCACAAAAGAAACAAGCTTAAAACTCTGCGATAAAGTCATGCAAGCAATGATGCAATGCGAGTGCTTTGTCCTCTGGACCAGTCTGGCACGCCGGGTGCGCCAGAATGGTGCACGGGACTGCTGCGCCTGAGTGGTGCGCCCCAGGGAATCTGGATCAGACTGCAATCTGATCCAGAATCCGCCCCAGCAGAGATATAGGATGATTCATGCTAATGCAGATGGGTTCATGCCATTATTAAGTACTGAAAATATGATGTGGATGCAATAGGATCAAGGATCATCATGTAAATCATGCATTTGAAACCAAAACAAGTTGATGGGTTCATGTA
>JAMKQA010004411.1:0-23899 GCA_024699735.1 Posidonia australis | reverse complement strand
TTAATATTAAAAATTTAAATAAAACCCTTAACCCACAAAAACCAAAACCCAAAAATGGAGGGATTAGAAGTAAAGAATTTGGAAGGATTAGAAGTAAAGAAAATTTGATGTTGCTGACTCAGCTACTGTTACGTGGAGACTGGAGTTTGGAGAACAGAAGACCGGACAAAATCCAAAGCCAAGGCAAAATCTTCACTTAAGAAGTTGAGAATTTTGTAGAGAAGATTTAAGAATTTTGTAGAGGAAAGTTGAAAAAGTTGTGGAAAAAATGAAATGTATGGGGAAACATTTGTAGATGAAAATTCGATATTTAAAAAAAAAAAAAAAGTAAAAAAATGTGCAACGACTACTAGCCGTTTTTTTTTATTTTTTTGCAGGCCGACCCCACCTAGCCTGGCCTGCGGTTTTTTTATTTTTTTTTAAAATTTTTTTGTTTTTACTGTGCGCGGGCCGACCCGGCCCGGGACTGTTTCGTGGGCCAAACTGGACCTAGTCCGCAGGCCTGCCCGTTTGGCCCAGACCGACCCGTTGCCTGCGACGGGCCTGGCCCGACCCGGCCCACGACTGTTGTTTCCAGACCTAGGCTGGGCCAAGCGGACCTGGGCCGACCCGACTCGATTTCCATGTCTAATCATATAGACTCTATTTTGCTTTTGTATCATTTAGAGGATCAATGGACAATGTCTCATTGTCACAGTGGCTTGAGAAGGCAAAAACTCGCCTTAGGTTCCAGATTCGATTCCTGGGACAAAAAAAAAATCTAAACCAATAACAAAAAAAAAAAATCATTTAGAGGATCAATGCCATGATAATAGGGCTGCAGTAGAGACATTGAAGCAAGGATACATTTTCTCAAAACTCAGCTTACCATGGTAAATAAACTAAACAGCAAATAATGAGAAGCATCGAGCCGGAACTTTCTTTTGACAAATCCTGCAACAGCCATTCTAGTTCGTAGCATGGGAGTAAAGCAATAAGGTTTCTGCGTTTTGCTCTGAAATTCCAGCTTCATCTTTGGAAGCGCCCTCCATGGATCAGTGGTGGCCATCATGGAAACGAGAATGCAACAAATATACAAGCACCAGGTGATGCACATAACCTATGTACTTCCGTGTACTTCCACCTTTCAATACAAGCAGTCTTCAACATACTTTCTCCAACAGCCTACAGTGCACGGGAGGTAATCAGGGCATGCATTTGAAATAAACGGTCAAAATAGTGCCTTTTTTTTAAAAATCACAGCTGCAGCCAGTCCTGACTCCAAATGCTGATTTTTCATGGAGAAGTTTCATAACTCAGCGTATTTTAGCTTCAGAAATTTTGACAGCCATGTCTATTCTTCTTATATGAAGCTAAGTACTCATGGTACTCATGTAGCTCCTGCTCGAGCTTCTCAATAAACTGACTAGTATGCTCAAGCGACTGTTCAAACTTGTATTTTTCCAAAGCCTGCAATAGAAGCACATGGCATCTCATATATGGTAAGCCCCAAGTAAAATCTTTGTGCATTTATTTATCCACAAATATAGCAAGGTATAAGTATGAAAAGAAAAGAATAAATATTGAAAGTTAACTCAATCAGTAGAAATCAAAATAATACAGGAATCAATAGGATTAACAAGAGGACATGGATTTTAAGAAGCATCCGACAAGCTGGGTATCGAATATTACAACCCCAAATACTATAACACAATAAATCCCCATATAGGAGCTAACATCACATAACATAATATGAAGGCCTTGTTTCAATTCAAGTTGAGTGTCACTAAAAAAACATATTTACCATAAAAAGGCCCTCTTGTGAGTGAGCTTAATCATTCGGCTATTATTAGAAGACTAGAATTACACATGCTTGAAAAGTGGGAGGGTGTTGGGGACTTGGGGTTTACCTCTTAGACTACATATTAACTGACATTTGGTTTTGTTCAAACAAGGTAGCACTATCTAGACAAGGTTTAGATCCGAAAAGGTAACTCTCTTAACAGAATACAATTTCATTGCAAATCTAAACTAATAAAATCATTTTAAAATAGCAACTAGCTCTTATGATTTTATCAATTAGCATGACATCTGCTGGCCACCAAGCAACGTTTCAAGAGCAATTGAGAGAAAATGGCACAGATACTTCTTGCAGCAACTGCCAGAATATGAACCATTATAAGAACTATGGAGTAGCCCATACTCATGCCTTAGATGGTTGCACGAACTAGCCATCAAAAATCACAAAAAATTCTGCTTTCGTTATTTGCAAATTCATTCCACTTGGAAGATGAGATAAACAATCAACTTAAAGCTATTGTCATACAACTTAGTCCTGAAAAATCTATAAATTCCAATTTCATCATTATACCAGAAAATCTGAGTCAAAATCATTTTAGCGACATTTACCATGCCAACAGAGAAAGATGTATAGAAATGCTACATTATTTTAAATGGAAGCACTCAGGCACAACCAATATAGAAATATATGGATAGAGAACAAAAACATAGAGTAGGAGCCTTGCTAAACCTAAAGCAGTTTGGTTCAATTTCCATAATAAGACATCCAAATATAAATTGAAAATAGTAAATTTGCTATATTTAAATTATTTATACACCGAATTTCAGCTAATTTGTGCTTGTAGACCTACAAATCTTGCATTATCAATTTTTTTAAAGAAAACTTTCCAGCTTACATTTACCTTTTTGCAGGGTGGAGTACTCAAAAACCTTTCAGTTACTTTTTTGAAAAGGATTCTCAAACTCGGAACCAAATCTCAGTAGAATAGTTACACAAAACTTTCCTATATCAGCTCCATGGTCCGTATATATGTATCCACGTATCTATATATACACACAGATACGCAATTTACAATAGTAGTTAGAACAAAAAATGCTTCAACAGAAAAGCCAAATGGTATAGTGTACGTCTGTACATCATGGATATAGATAGGTAACACTTAAAGGCTGCACATTCTATGATTCAGACATACAGTATACCTATGAATACATCCACAATCTGAATATACTAGTGAAGTGGAACTCACTCAAACTTAGGTTGCTATCTGACCAGGTTGGGTATGGATATGGCCATATCCATACTCTACCATGAACTCATATTGGATCTGTTATTTTGATCCATACCTTGTTGAGGGTTGACCAGGTCAGATGTGGGTAAGGATGGGCGTACAATATGTGAAACCATACACTACCCTAAACATGCTCAGATTGGATTGCAACCAGTCGGCCTAGGTAGAATCAGGCAGCAGATCTTACCTACTTAAGGAATTTCAAATTGTAAAGCAAATGATATAGTACTTAGAATCAATCATGTTTCTTAATAATGCTTAGAATATAGTAGATCATCAACTTGAAAAGCCTTACCTACAATTATTCTCAATACATTTCTAATCTACAATCTCTAGTGGAACAAGAATATTATTATGTTCATACTAGGTACAAATATTTGGTCATAATGCTTGGTTTGCCAATAAAAACAAAAAAATATACATGTGGACTGGTTATGGATATGGGTCAGGTCCACAAGTGACATCCATACCCAACCTGATATGCTCCATGGACTAGGACTTCTATGACTATAACCTACCTATTCAACTACTATTCAAGTCAAATCTGGATCAGTCCAGAACTCTGGATCACATGCAGGTCAAGGATTAAAGAACTAGGCCTACCCAAACTAAACATCTCAGAGGATTGCATTACTTTCTCATGGGATTAGATAACAGTAAATGAGTAAATAGTTAATGCCATAAAACATTTTTGATTTATCCAATTAACATAAGTGGTTACACAAAAAGCTTCATTCTGGAAAGAGTAAATTTCTTTAAGGTACCTTCAACTATGATTAATTTATAGCTTACTACCTTAAATTTCAAACCAATCATCTTCATAGCCTCAACTTCCACAGTTCCACCATCCACCGATGTCATGCTTCTGTTAATGTCTATGGATTTTACATTTTTTTAGACAAAAATATCCTTACCCTATACAGACATTATAAGCCGTCTTTTTCCTTATTTCTTCTTCATTTCTTTCCCAAAAGTCTTGCAAACCCTATGAAACCCAACCCATTTCTTCCGCCTTTCTTCTCCAAGTTCCTCACTGATCAGGGAGAAGGACAATGCTCAGGAGATTGTTGTTGGAGCCACAAATACTACTTTTTGTCCACCATTTGGCATCAGAGAGACGTGAGAGCATGAGAAATGGGAATGGCCTTAAGAAACAAGAAGCCTCTAGAAAAACAAATAAATTGTCCAATAAATTAACTGTTTAGGAAAATAAATAAATAAATGTACAACATACTACTCTAACAAATATAACTGCACAAAGAAAATGCTAATAGCCTTGGGCCCATTTAAGTGCAAAATGAAATGGAGCCATGTAAGAAAAATATTTAAACGGCATTTAAATGGCCATTTTTCCAACACTTGGAGGACCTAATGTGTCCATATCCAATATATGTTGGATACAATTCATCTTGGATTCGATAGGATTTGTATTAAGTATTCGCCTTGGACATGGTAGGTGCATATATGGCGTAAGACAATAAAAAATGTGATGGGATTTGGCTAGAATAAGGGTGGATATGTGAAAGATTTGGATACTTCAGGGATCTATTTTTACACATTTAATATAAATTTTTTTCATCTTTATGCATGAATATTTTGACTTTGTTGGTTTGTTATATGTATACACCACTTTATATGTTATTTTGATGCACAATTATGAATCATTAAAATACGATGACAAATAAACCAGTTCTTGAATATGTTTTGAATTTATAAATGTAAAAGATATGTATGTTTAATGTTGTATCTTATCCAAATTTTTAGGAAATTGGCGAAAGGTCAAATCTATATATCATGCTGCATCTGACTCCCATATTTGTATCCAGGCTACCATGGTAATATTAGATATGCGTATGATCATGAACATATTATACTATCACCATCAATAACATTAATATGAATATATTATCAAACATATACCAATATCTTAGATGAGGTATTAAAAAGGAAATGCATATTAAATAAAAAGTTGTATTAAGATAAGATGGAAAAGGTTGAGGCATGGAGGAATAGATACCTTCTGCTTAGACAATGTACAGGGAGGTGACATAACATTAGGCTGCACGTAGTTCTTTCCACGGTAAAATATTATAGTATTATTGGCTTTTATATCGATAATGGTGCCTTTACTGAGTCGAGCTAGCTCTTCAGCAAACTCATGCACTTGCCCTGGTCTGCAAGGTTTACAGACGACTTTGACTGTTTCATGCTTTTTCCAATGAAGATGCATGTTTAAAACTACCCCTCCAAACACTCCTCGTCTCCCCACATTAACATAATTCTTTTTTTTCTCACCAGTTCGTTTGAGATAAAACTTTTCTTCTTCAGTTAAGCTTTCAGGATCATGTATTGAATCTGGAGCTTTTGGAGTTTCAAATTTTCGCAACTTTTCAATCAGCCACTCCTCCTTCCGTTTAGCCTGAAAGGAAACTGGAGGTCATTAAGAACCACAGGATTTTTCTCAAACAAACTGAAATTATATTGCAGGTTGTGGTTTATGAAATTCACATATTAAAAATAATAAAACTAGAATGGAAACATGATATGTAGCATTGTTGTTCCTAGTTGTGCCAACACTAAAATGCAAATAAATCAAATGACTCATAACCCATCCTTGCCTTTTCAAGCTTGTACCTAATCCTGACTTTAGGATTTGAAGATTTCATCTTCTTTTTTGCCTTTAAGCGATAGAAGCGAAGTTCATTCAGTTTTGCTTTTCTGGACATCTTTACACGCTTCGGAGCTATATTCCCTTCAACCCGACCACAAGGTACTGCATCAGTTTTATCTACGCAAAATCTTGCCACATTGTCTTCCATCTTCAGTGTAACTAAAGCATTGGTGCTGGCAAATCTAATGGGCTGTGAATTCAGCAAGTGACGATATATGATCTGTTGTACCACAGTACAAGGAGAAACTGGAGTACACGTACGAACCAAATGTTGCTTGCAACATTGGTATTGCAGCCACAAAAACGAAGATGAACGAACAACATGCACAAGCCTTGGAACCAAAGGAATCATTGACACTTGCACAGTACACAAGAACCTCTCAAAGAATTTCTGCATAAAAATTTATCAATCATTTTAATAGGTATTGAACCCAGCAATCCTAGAAATTGGAAAAAATGCTCATCTTTGACAAAAATAGACAAAATAAAGCTAATAAGAAACCAAGATTGAGATTGGTTTGTTTCTAGTATTAATAAACATCAACAACTCAGAAGTTTGCATCTGCCAGAAGAACAGAGGCCTATAGCTCATGCATCACATCAGTGAATCTGTAAAATGAAATGATCTTGGTAAACACTTGCCATCTCATGAAAGTTAGACTGACAGGAGAATCTTAGCATTCTCATCTTATAACGTTCCTAATTTCTACAATAATTTAAAACAAATTAAATTACAGGAAATTAAAAACTAAACAGTAATATTTACAATCAGGAACCTGTGTGTGCGGTTACAAAACTCCAGACTATGTGTATTAAGCCAAACTTATCTACTTTGCTGCACCAACAATCCAAAACCACGAGAAACAAACATGAGTGACAAAAAGTCACCCAACACATACCCCACAAAAACAACGGAAAACAAAACTATAATTATTCACCTTTAAAATCATTTTGCAATTATTTTCTCCAAATCCATCAAAAACTAATAACTCACGCTCAAACCACAAGAAACTCGACCTACACCAACCAAACCAACAAGTAAACGTTCTATTAACCCAAAACCACAAACAAGATCCTCAATGACTAAAACCATACATTGTGAGTCGAGAAATCCGACGTCGAGCAATCTAACTCTAGCCACAAGCAGCTACCAAGGTGCATCGTACTACACTGCCACGGTGAAGCCACTCTGTGCAAGAGTAATCACTGTCCCACGATTTTCCCACCTAGACAACCCTCACAAAGTCAACCCCTACCTGGGAAGACAGTTTAGTCTCTCAGAACGTTACCAGCTATGGAGTACATGTCTCACCTACACTAGCCACCACAAGATACGCCTCTTTACGATGTCCTCCACAAGGTGTTCAAGAGAGAGTATCATACCTCTACAACTGACAATATCCGAACCTCAATGCTCACAGCAACAACAAGAGTATCATACCTCCCCGTCATACTACAAAACACCTTGATCCACGGATCACAACCCTAACCTCGAAACAATAATTAAGGAGTCTCATACTTCCAAAACTTGACAAATCTTCGCCTCAAGTATCTCGACTCTCGACCTTAACTAGGGAGACGCATCCGACTACCCGAGAATGTCGTCACATTCCCTGGTCCTATCGACAAAGTCCCACGATCTCACGACCCGCAAACAAAAAACTAAGAAAAATCATTTCCAAAACGGACCAACATATCTCTTTGGAAACTATTTCCAAAATTATTTTATATATTTGAAAAACTAATCCAAAATCTCCACAAATTCATAAAACAGTCTCCTAAACACTAATGCAGGCCACCACTATGACAATACACGTTCGAAAACTGTCAAACTTTCATATAACATGAGTCTATATACACAAAAAGTCTTGGAAAACATTCCAAAAATACCTTGACAGACCCATGTATGTGAGCCACACACTCGACTCACGTCCTCAGTTTTCTATTAGAATTCAAATAGACCAGAGACAGAAACAAAAAAATTTCGCTCGAAATGGGAGCGAGGGGTGGACCTGTAAAAAGGCCACCAAAAATTCTACCCAACATATATGCTATAAACCCTCGGGTCTACTCCACATTCACGTAAACAAAACTAGAATCCATTGAGTATAGCACTCGGAATAAAATCGCAAAGTCAAGGTACATAGAGAAACCAAACCACAGCAAATTCAATACCATAAATGCCACAATAAATTCTAGAAATTAAATTTAGCCTAAATTACATGCATCCTAGGTAATTCTACGATTTTTCATGATTTCTACACATTAGGTTAGAGGTGTGTACTTGAAAACAGCCTCCGACAACCCAACTCGCTCTCCGGCCAACCACCGACCACTATCTGCAAGCATGACCTCCACAGGAGCTTCCTCAACCTTCGGAGCTCCAACCACGCCGACGCCAGACCATACAACCACCTCCGCCTCTCTCACTCACTCTCGACCTCTCACTAGCGTATAGACAATGGAGGGGAAATAGGAGAGATGGGTAGGGGAGAGAGGAGAGGTGGGGAAGGTGAGGGGGTGGGAAGGAAAGGTGGGGTAGACAAGGAGTGTACGCCCGGAGAGGAGGAGAAGGAAGAAAGAGGAGACAGACTGCAAGCGAGGGAGGAGTACACTTGTGCATGAGGGCGTGCGTTTGGGTTATAAAGCCATGCACACGCAGTAATTGAACACATACGCACCTACGCGTTTCGACTACCAGCACCCCGCACGAGCACACCAACCACAACCATTGGCTTCAAGCACGAGCCAACCACTGGACGCACCAATCGGCCCTCAAATGTGGGCGCACACGTGGACCCATACATAGATTCACAAGTACAGTGTCAACCACGTACAGTACCAATCACGTATGGACAAGCACAAGAACACACATACTACAACCGACCTATGAAGTCCAAGTCCAAAAATCACAAATTGTACAAACGAACATCGGAATAGTAATACCTGCTTAGAATTAAATTCATTAAAAATGTAAATAATTACAAAATGAATTTATGGATGTTACACATCTTCATACACACTCCTCTAAAGAAGATGGACCTTTGAAAGACTTATAAAAATCATATGAATGGAAAGAAAGTTTGCTTTCTAAGAATGTTACAACTTGCAAACATTAAGTTTTCAAGTTCATCTAGTAGATATATCTAAAAGAAGTGATATTTTAAAAACTTCTACTTGAATAGCCACTTCCTGAAATTGATTTTGCCTTATTGAGAATACATGACCAGCTGTGAAAGACTTATAAAAATCATATGAATGGAAAGAAAGTTTGCTTTCTAAGAATGTTACAACTTGCAAACATTAAGTTTTCAAGTTCATCTAATAGATATATCTGAAAGAAGTGATATTTTAAAAACTTCTACTTGAATAGCCACTTCCTGAAATTGATTTTGCCTTATTGAGAATACATGACCAGCTGTGCACTTGGACAGAACATGTTTGGATCAAACTATTCTATTCAAAACTGATTTTAGACCATAGTAGGACCCAATTGGTTTTACTGATGGTAAATTGTTGGTGGTATTATGGTACTGATGTACATAAAAGGTAGAATATGACTTAATAAAACTGGTTTTAGACCATAGTAAGACCCAATTGGCCATAAGATTTCAAACCATGGTTAATATGGTATCATCAAGTAAAATGAAAAATCAATTTGACTTGTTTTTTAGTACTTTACCATTTTCCTTTGCATATGGATCTCCTAAGTTATTCTATTAGGTAGTTAAAAAGATAACTACTTTGTAAGACAATTCAAAGACAAACAAAACCTCAAACCTGCGCTAATTAACAGCATCGCATCCCCTACCAGGATATGACTCCAAAAATCACATCAACAGATTCCTAGAGAGAGAGAGAGAGAGAGGGGGGATGAGCTATTCACCTAAACATGCACAGTGCGTAGCCCCTTCCATGACCGTATCTCTCCAACTGGTGAAAAATTCACATATTTTAAGATTAGAAATAACAATAAAAAAATCAACAGAAGAATTGATTCCTCAGGTTACAGACAGTGGGGGTTGCTAAAGGAAGAAAGAGTTACAGTAGAGAATGTGGGAAGTTGGAGCCTTACAAAGGATTTTTGTTTTGTTTTGTTGCCCTCCAAAGGAATGAGGCCTTAAAAATACTAGCTTAGGGTTGTTATATGTTTTTGGCTCTTAAATGCCCTAATCATGGTTGATATAACATTTGCGAAAAATTCATTTAATTTTTTTAATTAATTTTTAAATTAACCATAGTTAATTTTTAAAGGAGATGCTACAATACAAAGATATTAAGGCAGGTGCCTAGGCACAGCCTAGGAGTCTAGGAGGAATCATCAAGCTAGGCATTTATACACCCAAGTATTTATTTTGTTAACCGAATCTAATGGTAATGGATCCAACAAGGGTTCGTTGTTTTATTAGCGCTTTAAAGGGTTTTTTTTCAACCAAAAACACCCATCTCCATGACTCCATGTGACATCTGGGCCTGATTATCCATTTTTATTATAAACCATGTAATTATTTGCAATGTTGTGTATAATGATTTATTAATAGATAATCTGTTGTTTCTTAGTTGTGTGGGGTTGTGGTTGGCTTTCTGTGCATCTGCTTGTGATTTGGGATCCATGTGGAGTCCTGTTTGAGGATGCACAGTTGCCTCGATTTGTGTGCCGTTCTTTCCTCATTTCTTTTCTTCCTCTTTCTCCTTGTCTACGAGGAATTCGGTATACCGAATTTATTCGGTATGTCGAAATCCTAGCAGATTAAGTCAGAACGTTGGCTTTCTGTGCATCTGCTTGTGATTTGGGATCCATGTGGAGTCCTGTTTGAGGATGCACAGTTGCCTCGATTTGTGTGTCGTTCTTTCCTCATTTCTTTTCTTCCTCTTTCTCCTTTTCTCTCACGAGCCATGCCCTTCCACCCATTCTTCGTCTTCTTCTTTCTCTTCTTCACCTCATTATTTTATGGAAATTTATGATGCTTGTTTGGGAGGTCCGATCGGGACTCCCACTTTGGACGATTTCCGTCGTTGCGGAACAGAGTGTGCCTTGTCTGCGAGGAATTCGGTATACCGAATTTATTCGGTATGTCGAAATCCTAGCAGATTAAGCCAGAACGTTGGCTTTCGGTAGACCAAAATTTCACGGTCGACCGAAACAGAGGGTTTCAACATACCGAAAATTTTCGGTATACCGAAAATTGAAATTCAGTATGCCATTTTTGCCCTAACTTTTAAAGGTTAAAAGGTGATTTTTAATGAATGTTAAGTGGTTGTTATGGCATGGTGGGTTTGTGTGAATGTTGTTTGCCCCGTGTAACAACATGGAAGCATGTGGAACCCCAAACAAATGGATTTGGGTGTGATTTTGGGTTTTGACCCTACAAATGAATAAAAAGATGGTTTTGTGTTGTTTTTGGGCTTGAAACCCAATTTATGGTTTTAATATGGTTTTGATGGTTTGAGTTGGAACCCCAGTGGAGGGTTAAGTGTTGCAAGGAAATAGAGTCCTGCAACGGAAAAAATGAAATGGAAAATGGGTTTTGAAAATTGGAAAGAGTTTTGAATGGAACACTAATAATGTGTTGTGAACAAGATTGTGGTTTCTGAGCTTGAGCCGGTGTAGGCTGAGCCTAGGCCTTTGAGCCTAGTTGTTCGGGTCACCGAGCTCGTAGCAATGTAGACTGAGCCTGGGCCTTTGAGCCTAGTTGTTCGGGTCACTGCCGGTGTAGGCTGAGCCTGGGTAGTTGTACCTAGTTGTTCGGATCACCGAGCTCGAAGCGGTGTAGGCTTAGTCTGGGCTTTTGAGCCTAGTTGTTCGGGTCACCGACGGTGTAGGCTGAGCCTGGGTCATTGGACCTAGTTGTTCAGGTCACCGACTGGGACGTCAGACAGAGACGTATCCCCGTACACTTGTGAAATGAAATTGAGGCTGGTTGGCCGGGGTAGTGACATCCTGCACGGGGAATCTCATCACAGCAGTGCAGGAAGGTTGGAGAAGGATGTCCTCACCTACTGCTTGTGTGTCAGGTTACCCCTGATCAATGTAACAACAGTAAAGAGAGTGGAAATGAATAAAGAAAGAGAAATGTGTTTTGGGTCAGGATTGGACTTGTGAAATGATCCTAAAATCCTGAAAAGAAATGATGATGTTTTAACCAGTTGCCAGCCAATATTTATGATTTGATTTTGAGTCCAATGGGGCATTGTGTTTTAGGCTGGATCTGGTCAATGTGTATTTGAAAGTGTGTTTTGGGAAAAATCCCCAATATTGAAAATGAAATTGTTTTAGGAAAGAAAAATGAATTCCAAAGGATTTTTGAAAGGAATGTGCTGTAAGGAAAAAGAATATGGTTTTGGGATTGAATCCCCAAGTGATTATTTAATAAAAGAAAGGATGATTTTCAAAGGAGAAAACCAAGTTTTTGCAAAATGTTAAGAAACGAGTTTTTCTTGGTTTTGTCGAGTTTTGTTTGTGGTTGTGTGTTTTGGGGGCGTACTGGGTGACTTAGATGTCACTCACGCGTGCTATTTGGTTTTCAAGTGTAGACCGCGTGCAGCCGGGTTCTGATGCAGAAGTTGGAGCTTCTAGCCGCACATCGTGATCCTGAAGATGAGCCTTAGTTACAGTTCTATTTGTTCTGTAATTTTGTGTAGTTATGCTTGTGATACTGTGATTTGGTAGCGTGTCCAGGATCAGGACGTTACACTCCAACACCAGCGTTTGTGAAGATCTCCCCTTCCTCTAGCATCCCCAACCTCCGACAGCCATTTCCGGAGGCTTCGGTGAGCTTAACAACTCCAACACTGTGTTCCAATGACTTTTTCACTTCTCCTCTCTTCCTAAGGTAAAGTTTATGCCTTCATCTTCTCCATTCTTTTTGCATTTTGACTTTCATCTTTGACATCTTCTCATCTCTCCCTAATCTACATGTTTTTATCTTTGACATCTTGAATTTATTTTTTTGTTTTGTTTTGAATTAAATGATAATTTCAGTGGTTTTATTTTATTTTATTTTATTTCAAATGCTGATTTTTAGTTGGTTTTTGCTCTCCCTAATGTTCATGACTTCATGTTTCTATTTTTGTTTGGTTTTGAATTAAATGATAATTTCAGTTATTTTTTTAAATTTTAATGAATTTTAAATTCTGATTTTTAGTTGTTTTTTGTATTATTAGTTGGAGGACATTGTTGTTTACTTGTTGTTTGTTAATAATTTATTGTATGATGTCGCAAGAAGAAATCAATAGTATTCCACCACCACCACCATCAATGTCAGAGGATATAGATTCATTTGTTGTGTGTTAATTAAAGCAAAAATAATCTCTATTAATGTTGTCAAAAAGCGAAGAATACATATATATAGGATGGGTAGAGAGACCCATACACTAAATGGATATCCAGTTAACCATCAACCTATACCAAGGATATATAATATAAATTATGACTCTAACACTCCCATTCAAGTTGGAGCATATACATTAAGAAGACCTAGTTTGGTACAAAGAGACTTAAACACCCTAATACCGAGACCCTTGGTGAAAATGTCAGTTAACTACTCAGATAAATGGGTATGGAGAGTAGATATAACTCTTTTCATCACCATATCTCGAATGTAGTGGCAGTCGACCTTAATATGTTTAATACGCTCATATAAAGTAGATTGTTGACAATGAAGATTGCAACTTGATTATCATAAAACATCAACATAGGCATCTCAAATGAAAAACCAAACTCTGACAGTAGGAACTTAATCCACACCATTTTACATACAGTTTGAGCCATAGGCCTATACTCTACCTTAGCGTTAGAACGTGACACCATATTCTGTTTCTTGCTGCATCATGTGACTAGATTGTTTTCTACATAAGTACAGAAGTCAGATGTAGACTTTCTATCTCTTAGGTCTCCTGTAATCTGAATACGTTATAACATTCACATGGCCATTCTTCTATAGATCAGACTTTTTCTTGGAATACTTTTCACGTAAGAAAGAATCCGCACAACCGTAGCCTAGTATATCTTTCTATGCTCATGCATGAACTGACTCAGTAAGCTAACAACATAAAAGATATCTGACCGAGTCACTGTCAAATAAATGCATTTACCAATCAACCTCCTGTATTGACTAGGGTCATCCAACAACTCAGAACTAGTATTCCAAAAAGGTGATAACTGTTCAATAGATATACTCTCTAATTTACATCCCAAGAGTCCTGTCTCCTCAAGAAAATCAAGTGCATACTTTCTTTGGGATAATATTATCTTTCCACTGGCATAAACAAACTCAATACCACAAAAATATCCTGGTTTCGCCAAATCTTTAGTAACAAAATGAGATGCAAGATGCTCTTTGATTTTTTTTATGCCCCCTTGATCACTACCAGTCACTAAAATATCATCTACATATACCACAAGCAACACACATTCCTGATCAGTTTTCTTATAGAAGACAGAGTGATCCACAATACACTTTTGAAAGCCTCTATCCATCACTACTTTGCTGAATTTTCAAACCACGCTCCAGGACTCTGTTTTAGGCTATAAATTGCCTTATTGAGCTTACATACTCTGTTCTCTCCCTGAGCAACATATCTAAAAGGTTGCTCTATAAGAACCGTCTCTGTGAGATCTCCATACAAAAAGGTATTTTTCACATCAAGTTGACAAATATCCCATGAGTTATTTATAACCGCAGAGAGAATAACTTTGATAGAGTTAAGACGAGCAACTGGAGAAAAAGTTTGATCATAATCAACACCATACATCTCAGTGAATCCTTGAGCTACCAATTTAACCTTGTAACGATCAACTGTGCCATCTGCTCTGTACTTAATAGTATAAACTTAACGACAGGTGACTACATAAGCTCCAATAAGATAGGTCACTAACTCCCAAGTGCCATGAGCTACCAAGACAATTACCTCCTCGTCTATTACTACGTTCCAATAGGAAAGTAAAAGTGCTTTTTGGTAATTCCTAGGAATAGACTCATAAAAAAGAAACAAGCCAAAGGCATGGAAACTAGGACAAAGAGAGTCATAAGAAACAAAATTGAAAATTGGATGAGAAGTGGATGAACAACTACTTTCTAAAGAGCTATAGGAAGATGAAGATCATTTGGAGGCGGATCTGCATTCAAGGAGGAAGCTGATTCTGTCGTTGATGGAGCTGATGGTCTTTGTCGTTGTCGATATACCTATAAAGAATAAGGTGGGCCTGTTGTGCCAATACCAGACTCAATAAGAGGAAGAGAAACAGACTCAACTACTGGCTACTTCGAGACACTCACATCACATAAGTATCTCGTGGACTCGAAGAAAGTGACATCTACAGGCATAAAGTAACGACTAGATGGTGGATGAAAATATCGATACCCACGTTGAGTTCTGGAGTACCTCGCAAACACACATTTGATAACTCTAAGAGAAAGTTTATCAAGTCCTGGTGAGAGATCCTCGATAAAGGCTACACTCCTAAATACTCGAATGGTCAAGGAATACAACGTGGCATCTTTTTGAAGACGTCGAAGAGGGATTTCACCCCCTAAAGGGGTAAAACACATCCTATTGATAAGAGAAGTGGCAGTAAGAACAGCATCAGACAACAAATATTTTGGAACTTTCATGTATAACATAATAGTACGAGCAACATCAGAATGTACATGTGCTTTCGTTCTACTACCCCATTCTGTTAAGAGGTGTGTGGACAAGTGGTTTGATATATGATGCCTAAAGATGCACAATAAAATTCAACCTTGTGTTGAATAAACTCCAATACATTATCAGTACGTAAACACTTGGGAGTAACACCAAACTGATTTTTTATTCTAGAAAGAAAAACTTTGAGTACATCATAATGTGACCACGATCTTTTAACAAATATACCCAATACACCTTAGAAAAATCATTAATAAAAACAATGTAGTAACGATAACCAGATATAGACGAGACTCTGACGGAACCTCAGATGTCATAATGCACTAACTCAAACAAATTTGGACTAAATACCAGTTGCAATTGACGAAAGGAAATACAATGATACTTTCTTAACTGACACAATTCACACTCAAAAAGGGTAACAATCACCCATGATAATGCCTGTTGTAACTTCTAGTAAGATGAATGACCTAACCGGTAGTGCCACAGTGAAGATAGTTCTGAGGTAGAAGTCACAGACGCTAATATCCGAGGTATCTCGTCACTGACCAACAGGTACACACCATTTCTACGTTTATGACTTAAACCAATCCTCCTCTCTGTCCACAAATCCTGGAAAGTACAGTGAAAAGGAAAAAAAGCTTACACAACAATGTAGTTGTTTCGTAATAATACTAATAGACAGAAGATTGACAAGAAAGTCAAGCACATATAAGACTTTATCAAGAAAGATCTGAGAAGAAGCCTACACAACTCCTCCAAAAACAGGACAAGACCGACCATCAGTAATGACCACAGACCTAATATTAGACAACTGTGACAAATGAGTAAACAAGTTTTTTGTACCTGACATGTGGAAGGAGGCACTAAAATTAATTATCCAAGAAGGATCCTTGGAAGCCAAGAAAGTACTAATACCTGTGGAAGTGGAGTACGAGGTAATAGTGGCAGAGTCGGTGACTTTTAGCTGTAGAAGTTTGTCATAATCAGCCTACGAGATAGTAACTGTCGGCTCCTCACTGGTGAAAGTAGCTGGTGGAGACTCAGTAGTAACATGTGCAGATGAAGAAGAACTAGGCCGTCCATGTAAATCCCAACACCTTTCAACACGATGACCAATCCTACCACAATGAGTACAACGAGAACGTCCTCCAGCATTTGTGCAACCACGACTTCCTCTACGAGAGCCACTACGCCCACGACCACGTGTAACTGTCATGGCTGATTGATCAGAAACTGGAAAAGGAATGGCTGTGGAGATACATAGGATACGTGCAAAGGTGGTCTACAAATCTGGTATATTGTCAACTCCTAGAATCTGTTCCCTGATCTAAGAGTTGAGCTCAGGAGATAAACTGAAAAGATAAATGACCACAACTAGTTCTTCCTGATACTGTCTCATCTGTACAATATCAGTCGTCAAAGGTTGATGTACTTCAAACTCATCCAGTAAACCACGTAACAATGTAAAGTGCTCTGGAACAAAACGATCTTTCTGACGAAGAGTGAAGAGCTGCTCATATACCTCAAAAACTTTGGATATGTTCTTCTCATGACCGTAGGTAAGACGAAGAGTATCCCATATCTTCTTGATTGGTCTCAGCATCATAACTACCCTAGCTACAGTAGGCTCTATGTTGTTTACCATCCAAGAGACAACAACTGCATCATTTACAAATCAGTTATCATATGTAGCATCCTTACCATCTGGGGGCGGTTTGGTGAGATGACTGAGTTTTCTCTGCGCAATAATAAACGTCTTAAAACGTTGTGACCTGAGTAAATAATTCTTACCATTTAATTTTTCAGATGTTCCACTGAGATTCTTAACAAGAAATTCACGTGTAACCATAATAACAATGGAGGAAAAAATTGAGTAGATGATTATCCACCAGAAAACACGTAGCAACCGCCTACTGGGAATACCACCACGCAATCTGGAGGCTTAAACACCAGTGGATATCACGTATCTACCCACGAACAACGAAAACAGGAGACGAAGGAACCTAACACATGGCCTACCTACTGGATGGAGGACATACCGAGGCTGAACAGTCCTTTCCAACGAGGAAACCGGGCCGTTAGTGCCCTTGGTGGCTGCTAGAGTGGCAGCCGACGACGGGTGGAGGGAGAACTGCAGGCAGAAGAGGTGGGAGAAGGCCTAGATGGGAACGTCGGTGTAAGGGGAAGGGACGAGAGGTGGCGCCGGGCTGTGGGCCTACCGACGGGAGGGGGAGAAGCGGCGGGAAGCGGCGGTCGAACAATAGGAAAGCAGGAAGGTGGCCGGTGATGGCTGCTGGTCTTCTCTCTTTTTTTATTAGGTTAACAAACCTAGGCTCTGGATACCATGTTAATTAGGACAAAGATAATCTCTATTATTGTTGTCAAAAAGAGAAGAGTACATATATATAGGATGGATAGAGAGACCCATACACTAAATGGATATCCAATTACCTATTAACCTATATACTAAGGATATATAATATAAACTATAACTGAAACATTATGCATGCCTTTATTGATCCCATACTAGCATGTGAGCCATCAAGAAAAGCCAAGTCTAATGACCCTGGTTGGAAATACGCATGGTGGAAGGATCTTAATGATAAGAATACGGTGCAACGTTTTCCAAGAGTGGAATTAAAAGTCAAAAGAAGCATCTCATTGGAGGCTACGCAGATGTTCAAAAATGTCCTAAAACTACAACAACTATTGCAAATGAGATGTTAATGTGGTACACGAGAAAAAAAAGAGGAAAGTTGAAGAGGTCGAAAGCGATGAATTGCAATCAATTGAATTCATTGGAAGCAACAATCCTCCAACATCTACGGCTTTGCAACAAAGCAAGAAGGCAAGTGCAAGTATAAGTACAAAGGTTGCACTTGCCTTTGAAGAAAAAGGCAACTTCTACCTTTGCAAGTACAAAGGTTGCATTTGCCTTCCAATTGCCTCGAAGGAAACTTCTACCTTTATTCAGTTGATTCTTCCAAGCATGAGAAAACAACAGATTGTTTGCTTGAACTTCTTCTACAGGCTATGGAACATGTGTTGGGTATGTGGAGCCTGATTATGCTAAACTCTAGACTCACGAAAATTTTTTTAAGACTATATATATAATTTCCTATACTCTGACGCCTTAGATCTCTTCTATATAAAAGGAGGCAGTCATTTGTAATATGTATCTTGAGAAAAAGAAGAATAAGAACTCTAGTGCAGTCGTGGATGAAAGCAACTTATCGAACCATGTAAATCCCGATTTTCTGTATGTGTGCTTGTTTTTCTTCTTCCTTGCTTTTCCTTTAGATTCTGTAGGAAGATCATTTTTGCAACAACATGTTGGGTTAGAAAATGTGATGCAAAGTTTACACTAACAATGTAGCGAATTATGTTCTAACTGGAAAGAAATTGGAGAAGAATGATAAAGTGTTTTGGACTCCTTGTGTCATCCATTGCTTTAACCTTATACTCAAGGACATCGGGAAAGTTGGAAGATTTAAGAAAGTATTAACAATGGAAAGGAAAATTACATCATTTATTTACCTCTACACTCACCTTCATGATCCCTTTACTTCATTGTCCAATAGGAAGGAAATTATTCGATGTGGTGTCACAAAATTTGCCACTTCATTTCTTACCCTTCAAAGTTTACATGACATGAAAGGTCTACAAAAGAAGTTGTTTGTCTCGAACATATGGAATGAGTCCAACTAGGCAAAGACTACACAACGAAAACAAATCATGAATGCATTGCTTACAATGGACTTTTAGGATACATTAGAGGATTGTCTTAGAGCATCAAAATCTATTATTGTTTTGTTAAGATTGGTTGATTGTGATGAGAAGCCAGTTATAAGGTACATTGCACATGCATTCAAGTACGCTCTAGAAAAAAATATAGAGAATTTTCTTGAAATTGTTGATAGACATTAGGCTCTGTACCTTGATCGTCCTTTACTTGGTGTATGAACATTTCTAAATTCTCTTATGTACTATGGTGTAAGAGAGGATGGAGACCTTAGCATTCCAAGATGTCATTGAAAGAATGGCAAAGAATAAGGAAGAGTGCATACAAATCATGTTAGACGAAAAGGCATACAAGCAAAGAATGGATAAATTTGGTTCTGAAATGGCAAAAGAGGCCATTGAATTTCTACAACCAATTACTTATTATTTCTTTAGAAAGTAATTTATAATTGTGTTTATTTATTTGATTTTTGAGGTTAATGTTGTTTTTGTATTGGTAGTTTCTTGGTGTGACACAAATGGAGTCCTCACTCCACATCTCAAGAAGATTGCAATCCATATTCTTGTACTATGTTGTACCGCCTCCCATTGCGAGAGGAATTGGAGAACTTTTGACTTCGTATAGTCATTAACACACACTTATTTTGATTCCGAGTGGTTTGACATATTTCATTTAATAACTTTTTTGTTGTTTGTTACCTTTTTTTTCTATTATAATATATTTACACGAAAAGAAGAAATTATATGGAGCAACAAAGATTAGAAAAACTTGTATTTGTCAACTACAACAAATGTCTACATGAAAGATTCTAAATGGGACGACTTAGGAACAAGGATGAGGACTTTGATCATATACATGTCGAGGAGCTCAATTATAATAGTGAGTGGATGATGGGGATATTGGAGGCAGCAAATGAATTTGTGTATTGAGAAGATGGATTCACATGGGAACAAGTTGATACGACTCTTGGAGTCTCTGAGTTCAGCTTGGACTATACCGAAAGAGCAAAGAGAACACAAGTAACACAAGTTTCATCAACTTCTCTAACAATAAGAGGCCACGAACATGGACATAGATGTGCAAAGGGATGTAGAAATATTATAAAAATATATTCAAGGAAAGGCAAACAACCCATAGTGGAAGAAGAAGAAGAATGGGAAGAAAGTGAAGAGAATGAAGAGGAAGGGGAAGATGAGGATCTCAACTTTGGAAAACACTTTGATGATTCATTAGTTGATGAATAAAGTGAATGAGAATCTCATTTGTTTGTCCTTTTTATTTTAGTTTCATTTGGACCTTTTGTTTTTGTTATTAAGTATTGACTTTTGTTTGCAAGTTAATTTGTAACTTTTAAATATTGTGTTTACCTTATTTGTTGTTCAAATATTGTATTTTATATATCGACAATGTTAATTGATGTTTGCTTAAAGTTTAAACTTTAAAGTAGGTATATTAACGCTTGATACTATTTAACAATGTGTTATTTTATTTAATTCTAACTATATACAAGTCTAAAAAATATAAATTTATTAATTTTGGTGCCAATATACTGTTTAAGTCCAAGGCTCTGTCGATGGTGAAGTGGAGATCTAGGAGTGGCATTTTTATAAAATACAGGATAAACACCCAACTGCATCAAAAGTGTACCATGAGTAGATGTATCATAGAAATTTCCAATTCTTAAATGCCATAATCATGGTTAATATAATATTTTTTATTAATTTTTATGTCATGGTTCTCTTCATTAATACCCACAATTCCATTATTTCAAATACTTATAACCACAATTCACTATATCATACTCAATACCATGGTGTCTATCTAGATATACGTAGAGACTTCAGTTGTCTTTTCAATATAGATATGACTAAGTCTGGTGCCTATCCAGATAGTATTGTCTTCTAGTTATAGTTCCATGACACAACCTTAATATTTGTATAACTTTGTTAATGCCTTTACTGTTGCAATCTACTATTGTTATCTCTTGTTTTCTTCAAGAAAATTTCAATTGTTGCTTCAACTTTTAAATGGATCATATGGTTAGAATAGGGTAGATGTTTAGTCATAAACCTCATTGCCACTTTGTGATGGCTGCCTAAGTTTTCTAATGAACCAAGGCTGGGGATTTAAAATTTTTCTTTATATTCAAGACATATTTTAGGCAATGACTCTTTTGTAAACTAAACATAAAACAACAAATATATAACATAGCATCTCATGTTTGTATCATCAAATATAGCCATAAATTGATCATAATTAAGGATAGGAAATTAAAATATTCTGTGCAAAGACCCTTTTGTGTTAATTAAACGTATGTTACCTTGGCAATTTGGCGACAAAATTCATCAATGTTTAAACACTAGCTTCATAAAAAGGGTTAATCTCCATTTCTTGGTTTTGTTTTGCTAGACTCACTCGTGACCACCAAATCTTAAGTTTATTCATAAATATTGGTTTTCTATTTCCAATTGTTGCTAACTTGCTATTAAAGGTCTCAATGGTATGTATTGAATATTGATGGTATTCTAATATTGACAATTATTTCGTATATGAAAGATATTTGTTAGTTCTTATGATCCATATATATTGCTTGTAGGAAAAGTTGGATATTAAAAAAACAAGATGGAAAATATACAAGGTTATTTTTCGGTATTGTTTAAAAATTGTTTTGTAAGAAAGGATGAGAAGGTGAAAAAACCTTCCAGACAATGGCTAATACAGTTTATAATAGGCAATGTTATAAACAAAGATATAAAAAAAAGCAAGATGGAAAATAGGCAATGTTATTTTTCTTTTCCAATAATACAGTTTATAATGATGCCATGTTGCATGTTTAACGCAAAGATTAATTTAATTTTCTTTGTGATACACATTTAAAATTTTAGAAATAATGGAAATGAGTAGACAACAAGAACGAGAACACTATGCCAGATTAAGCAATGAGAATAACAATGAGAATATTATGTTGTTCAAGAATGAGTAGGATGTGAAACATTATGTCTTGTAAGCATTGTGGTACAAGAGAATGTGATCTATGCAAGGTGAGTTTTTTAATTTTATCATGTTCTTTTCCTTATCTTATAATGATGAACTAATTCCAAGCAACACACGTACTTAATTTGGTTCACTCTCTAAATCACTTGTTGACCTGTCTAAGACTGTATTATAAATTCATTGTTGTTAAGATGGAAAGAGAATCATATATTATTCAATAATAACAAAACTTACAATCTCCTATATATTAGAGGACATATACTTAACCCACATACAAACCTAGTAAATGGACAATACAAAGATTCATATAAGAATCCATTTATTCTAACACTTTTCTCAAACTGGAGCACCTAACATGCATAACTTATTACATAATGATTCTTTGTGTTGTTAAACAAAACTACATAACTTAAAAAGGAATGAAGTAGTAATAGTAGTTGTTGTTGTACCAATAATAGTAGCAACAGACAGACACAATCAACCTTCTGAACAAACTACCATGATTCAAAGGCATAAAAGAAATGTGGACAACATATGACCACGCACAAATGAACCAAATTCGTAGACAAATAACAACAAATCAGCACAATCAACTTTCCTAACACACCATCAAGATCCGAATGCACAAGAGAAATGTGAACAACATGTGACCACACACAAATGAACCAGATTTATAGATAAATGATAATAAATCAATAAAATCAACCTTTCAAAAACTATCCCAAGGTACAGGAGAAACGTAGACAGCATGTGACCATGCACAAACAGAGGTAAGTAAGTAGTAGTCAATAAGACTAGTAGGCAGAAGTAAATCACAAAAGTTTTGAAGTTTCCAATAAATAATAAACTTCAAGGTCTTTTTGATAAAGTTTGCAATTTCATAAGATATTAGGCTAAAATGCAAATAACCAAATAAATCTTTAACTTCATTCTCCCTTCTTCTTCTTTTTTCTTTCTCCTCCTTCTCTCACCATCTCTCTTCTCCCCTTTGTTTCCCTTTCATCAACATCTTTTCCTTTCTCCTTCTTCTCTTATGTTCTTTCTTCTCTCTCTTTTTCCATTTTTTTCTTTTTCTTTTTCTTTCACTTTCTCTCCTCCTTCCCCATTGTTGCTTCCTCTCCATCTACCTCCTCCCCTTTCCCTTTTTTTAAAGTTGGATGGCTAACGACCGAAAAGGACAATGACCAAACAGCATTGGAAGGGCAAATGTGGTCAAGGTAGATGAGGCAAGCGAAGAACGATCCATTGCGAGAGGAGGCAACGAAAGAATCAGGGGTTTTTTTGGAGAGATCAGGGGCAACTCCTCCATATTGGTTTTTTTCTTCATCTCCCAAGGATTCTAGCATTTTTTGGGGCTTTAGGAGACAACGGTGGCGAAAATGACAATCAACAAATACGAAGTCTTCCTAAGAATGGACGACACAAGGCCATAGAGAGAGCACCCAACAACAAACAGGAACATGGCATCGTACCCAACTTCCATGATCTTGAACTCAAACCCCCATGGATGAGACCCCAAACACCCTCTGGGTGAGGGTGGGGAGCACAAGGATCCCGTCGAAGGCGACAGTCTGCATCAAGTTGAACTGAACTCCAAGAATTCAAAGAACTAGAGGGTAAGCCAAAGCTTAAACCTTTCAAAGCTGACGGTCAACGACATGGGAGATGGTTTTCTATGTATCTATTTTGGGAGTAAGGATCGATGAGGGAGATGGATACGAAAAGGATGAGGAAGTTTTTTTTTATCGTGGGACCATCATCGTCGACGATGACAAC
>JAMKQA010004410.1:0-17660 GCA_024699735.1 Posidonia australis | reverse complement strand
ATCTAAGAGTTTCAAATCAAAATTCAAAGTTTTTTTACCATTTCCATGGACTTCCGTAAATTTACCGCGTTTCCACCGACATTTCCACCGATGTCTGATACGTTTCCTATTTTTGTCGGACCGAAGTCCGACACGAAACCGACGTTTGATTCTATGAACAGTAGTCATAAGAGTAGCAGTGTTCGGGTAGCAGCGATCATCGCAGTCTCGTGTGGGCCTGTAGACAAGAAAGGCAGTGTGGGGAGAGGACATCTAACCATAGGTTGGAGACGTTCCAACACCCAAGTTAGAGAGTGGAGGAAGATTAGGTTTAAGAAGAAGAGCTGAGATCTTCGAGGAAGAGATCCTAGTCCATAAAGATGCGGGAAAGATCGAGAGAGATCCCAGGGCCTAGGTGAGTTGTTGAGCTTGAAGGAGAGAGCAGAAGAGATCCGTAGGCGATGCGAGCCTCGGGTCCTTCTTCGATTCCTCTTCTCCTGTTGCACCCAAGGGCTAAATTTACACCTAAGTGGTGCAGGAAGAAAGGCGGTAGGGCATGTCCTAAGGTTGGGAAGAAAGTCGTGTGCAAGTGGGCTGTTGGAGGAAAGTAGCACGCTCTCAAACGTAGGGAAGCGACCCATCGTCTAACAGGTTTTTGAGGCAAGCGACGATGTTAGGAAAGTTGCAAGGTAGGTTCTGTGGAAGATGCTGTAGGTATATAGGTGGTTGCTGCAGAGTATTATAGGTGGGTGCTGTAGGTATAGTAAAGACTACGAGATATGATTCTACTAGAAAATCTTGCAGGAGAGATGTCATGGAAAGCTACACTATTACAGTTGACTGGAGCCCAATGATGGCAAGTGTGAAGTGTCATCGTACTTGATGTTGACTTGAGAGCAGTTTGAGATTTTGATAGCCTAGGTGGCTATGAAGTAAGGCACTTTTCTGGGGTAGGAATTGTTGTCTAGTTGGTATAATCACGGACAGACTAACTCAAGGTACTGAGTTGCGCTGTTGGAGGTCCTCCTACGATGTTTCCTGGCTCTGGTCTTTTTACCAGTCAAGGGCTGAATCAAGATGAAATTTTTGAGCCATTGCGAGACAATTTCTGCATCATCCCTATGCAAGTTGGCTAAAAGTTTCTTTGGCAATGTTTAGAGGTGTATGGCTTTCCTACCGAATGGAGGGGATAAATGAAGAATGTGGTTGAATCTTGAATGGTATTTGTGCTCATTAATGGCAAATCCAATGGCACTTTGGGTGATATTTATTTTCCTTAATAAGATCCAATGGTTATTTTACACTTTGGTAAATGATTGTGATAAAGAGATCCACTTTTACCTTTGTTGTTTAACTTGGCTGTCAATGTTCTTGCTGATATGTGTACATGGGTTTTGAGAAGAAATTGGCTTCATGTATTGAAGATTGGTCATGTGGAGATCGATACAACACTTCTTTACCATGTGGATGACATGCTGTCCTTTTTCTCAAGTGAGAGAGAACAAAGTCAACGGTAGAAGTTTTTGCTTCGGAACTTTAAGTTAATTTTGTGTTTAAAGATAATTTTATCAAAGTTTAATTTCCAAATGGATAATCTATGGACACAAGTTTTTAACAAGGCTGGGGCACTCTTCAACTCTCATTCTTCAGAACTAGCTAGAGGTTTTAGGTAAGTGGGGAAGCTTTTTTCTCCCTTGCTTAGGTTGACGGTCATGGTGTGGGATGTTAGCGGTTAGTTTATGGTATGATCAGTAGTGTGATTATTCATTGTTGGTCACGACCTTTTCTTCGATATTCTGGGTGGTCCATGATCCTAATTCTACAGTTGATGGGGTGTTCACTGACATGCTTCTCCAGTGTATTGTCAGAGGCCAGGCGGTGGAGGCCTTTGCTCGCTTGCTAGAGTTGCTAGAAAGGAGCTGTAATCCGACAGAAGGCCCAAATGGATTAGTGTTTTCTGTTAGCAGTGCATACCTGGCTTTTGTGGGAGAAAGTACAGCAAACTTCCAGTTCAAGAAGATTATTTTTTGTGTCCAATTGCCACTAAATGTGGCTTGTTGCCAGGACATGAATGATATTTGCAAACCTTTCTTGCAATGGCACAGTGATTTTCAACCATTCCAAGGAAGATACAACTTGTCCTGCTTCTTCAGGCAGCCTGCTGAAATCTGTGGTTGCTTGGGAACAGGGTCTTATTAGCAATTGAGGTGGCCAGTTCTTGACTCTTGAGACAGTGGTTGCTAGCTGCTGGAATCTTGTTTTGATTTTGGGGAAGAGTGTGGTTAGTTATGAGAGAGGAATTTGATTGGATTTTTGTTGCAATTTCTCTTTGTCCTTGACTTCTTGTCTACGGTTTTTTCCATCAATAAATGAAAATTACTATCCTTCTTAAAAGAAAGCTATTTTGTTATATTATTTATGGAAACAACTGCAGTCATCCAATGGCTTAACAATACTATTAGGAATTTATTTGCAGATCTGTCAATTCTATAGATGGATTTCAGATATTATCTGTATTGCTGGATGTTTATTCAGCTAAACATGTGTAACGTTGTCTTTATTTTTTTTCCCATTTAGGTTTAGTTTTCTTTCTATACTAAGATTGCTTCTCCTTTGTTAAGAAAGTCTAGCCCATGGTAGGAACATAGGTGGGTATAGATTAAAATTGGGTTTTTTGACTTTATCTCTTCAGTGTAACATGTCCCTCCAATCGTTCTTTATCTTGTTTTTCTTCTTCTTCATGTGGTTGTAGGCCACTTTCGTTGTGAGTTCCATCCTTGAGGTTGACCATTCCACTTCACAAGACAACCATCTTCAATAATTTCGGCGTTGCAGAGTACCATGCCATCTTCATTCTCTTTCTGTACTTTAGTTTTGCAACCACCATCTTCCAACAATTGTCCATCCTCTAGCAAACCATTGTGTTTTTTTGCCTCATCTTTTCTGACAGTTCTTATGAACTACATGACTGCTACAACAGATACTGCAGTTGGCTATATGGGGTTCTCATAGATGGGAACAAGAAAATGTCACAATGTAAATTTTGTGGAAAGAGAATGGCAAGTGTGGGACAATTGAAGTTCAATCGCGAAACAACGTCTTAGCAATTATAACATTGTTGCAAATGTAGAGAATGTACCAAATCAATTCCTAAACATATGAGAAGGCTAATAGAAGATCTTTAAAAAAGAGACAAGGAGCATTTTGACATTTTTTTGTTTGGAACGGAAAGCATTGATGCTCCTTTCAAAAAAAGGTAAGGGGTGTTATTGTCTATTTGGAGAGATGATTCCATATAAGGATCCATTTACTCGACACTCCCATTCAAACTGGAGTATATATATCTAACATTCTTAGTTTGTTACATTAGGATTCAAAAACAATAATTCTCAACCCTTTTGTAAAAATATCAGCTAACTGTGTATAAAGAGCATAGGGGGGAGATAATCCCTCTCACAATAGTGTCTCTCACGTAACGACAATCCACGTTAATGTGCTTGATACATTTATAGAAAGTTAAATTATTTGTCATAAAAATGGCGACTTAATTATCACAATGCATCGGAGGTAACTGCATTGTGAAATCCAACTTAGTCAATGGAGATTTAAGTCACGTATCAACTCATAAGTTGTTAGAGTCATGGATTTGTATTCAACCTCAGTACTAGATTTAGAAATCACATTCTGCTTCTTGCTCTTTTATGTGACAAGATTGCCTTTAATATAAATATAGTAGTCAAAAGTAGATTTTCTTTCCTTTTTATCACCATTGGAATCTGAATGTCTCAATACACAGATGCTTATGCTTCTGATACTTTAAGCCTTTTCTTGAAGTTCATTTAATGTAGGCAAGTACTCTCATTGCTCCATTTTAGTGAATAATTCTTGGTTCATACATAAACTGACTAATGAGATCAACTACATAGGATATGTCTGAGCTTGTAACTATTAGATAAATAAGTTTGTCAGTCATCCTTCGATATCTTCCTACATCCAAAACAACCTTAGAAGTGTCATCCCAGTAGTTTGGATTGAAACCTATAGGTGTAATCTCTGGTTTACATCTCAATACACCTACCTCCTGGAGTAAGTCAAGGGCATACTTCTTCTGTGATAATACCATCTTTCCTTTTCCTTAGGTAAATTCAATTTCAAGGAAGTACCTTGGTTTGTCCATGTCTTTGATAGTAAAATGGCTCCTTAACTATTCCTTGGTATCTGCAATATTACGATGCCAATAGTATCATACCAGTCAAAAGAATGTTATCAACGTAAACAGCAAAAATGACATTATCTCATTACTCTTTTTGATAAAAACAATGTGATCTATCATACAACGATGAAAACTAGCTCTTATAACAATCTGATTAAACTTGTCAAATCAAGCATGGGATTATGTTTTAGGTCATAAATTACCTTTCTAAGTTTACACATTATATTTTCCCTATGAGCAATATACCCAGGAGGTTCAGGCTGATGAAGTTCCCTTAGGCTTGGTTGATGGGAAGAGATAGAAGAACCCTACTAGAATTGAAGCGAGCAACATGGGAATAGGTTTCCACATAGTCAATACCAAATGTCTATGCGAAGCCTTTAGTTACTAGTTGTGCTTTATATTTATGAATGAAACCATCTGGCTGGTATTTGATAGCAAATATCCATCTGTAGTCAACAATTGTGGAGTCATGAGGACGAGAAACGAGCTCCCAAGTGTCTCAAGATTGTAACGCTTAAACCTCTTTATCTATAGCAGTTTTTCAGTGGGATTTATAAAACCTCTAAGTCCTTGGAGAGACTCAGAAGAAAGTGACGAAGCAAAGTAATGAAAACAAGGGTGAAGATAGTCATAAGAAACAAAATGAGAAATAAGATGAGCAGTAACAGACCGTTTATTTCGACGAAGGGTTATGGGAATATTAAGATCGGTGGGTTGTAGATCTGTAGACGTGGAAGTAGTATTAACTAGTGGTGAAGTTGATGGACCTCCCCGACGTTAATGAGTATACACCTGTAAAGGGTGAGGAATAATATGGGTGGTGGTATCAACAAACTCTAGGCTGACAAAAGGACGAGGACGATGAAGAGATGCAGGTGCATGCGTAGGTGTCTCATTAGATAAAGAATGTTCAAAAAAGGATGTAGACTCAGAAAATGTGACATCAGTTGAAATGAAATATCTTCTGAGAAAAGCATTGTAGCCTTTCAAAGTTGGAGAATGTCTAACAAAAACATGCTTGATAGATTTAAGAGAAAGTTTGTCAAGGCCAACTAAGAGATCCTAATTATAACAAGTACAATCAAATATCCATGGAGGAACATAAAAAAGAGTGTCATTAGGACACAGACAACGAAAAGGAATGTCTCCAAAAAGAACAGCAAAAGGCAACCTATTTATTATGTAAGATGCAGTAAGGATAACGTTCGACCAAAAAGATTTACGGATATTCATTTGAATCATAATTCATAAAAGTGTGGGTAACATTAAGAATATGAAGATATTTATGTTAAGCAATTCTATTCTGTTGTAATGTATGTGGACAAAAAGTTTGGTGTAAGATACCTAATGATGCATAAAACTCAACAATCTCAGATTAAATATATTTCAAAACATTATCAGTGCGAAACAAACGAGTAAAAGTGGAAAATTGGATTTTTATTTCTTTGTTAAATTTCTTGATTACATGAGGCACATGAACCTTATCTTTAAGTAAGTGTACTCATGAGACAAGAGAGTAATCATCAACAAACATAACTTAAAAATAGTAGACACACGGACAGGGTTAGAATAAATTAACTCAAAAGGATTACTATTAACAAAACTAAACTAATGACGATAGAAAGCACGATGATACTTTCTGATAGGATTCACACTCAAAAGGCTCAATAAATAGTTATGGCAAGGCTTGCTGAAGCTTACTATAATAGGGATGATTTAGACGATAATGTCACATAAGAGATGACTCAGGCTTGGAAACAAAACACTAAAGGCCTATAGGAATATCATTGTGAACCAACAAGTGGAGTTCACGACCAACTTCAGGATTCAAATCAATTCTCTTTTTCGTTTGTAAATATTGAAATGTACAATGATAAGGAAAGAAGATTATTTTGTAGTATAAGGCTTTAGTGATGTCATTAATAGGAAGTAAATTAATAGGAAAATCTAGGATATAAAGGGCATTTTCAAAAGGCAATTGGGAAGAGGCCTAAACAACTTTCGTACCACCAATAGGATACTAACTGTCATTTGCAATAAGGACATGTCAAATAATTGAGACATGGAAGTAAAAAGATCATGAGTACCTGATATGTGGTTGGAAGCTCTTGAATCTATGATCCAGGAACTATTTTTAGAGCTTAGTAATGCACTTGTTGTTATTGTGGTGGCATGAGAAGTAGTGGTAGAAGGTTGATTAGCCTGGAATTGAAGCGATTTGGCATATTTTGTCTGTGGTAGAAGGGTCTACATCTTCAAGAATACTGGCGGAAGTAACATTCTGAATCCAAGTAGGTTTCCTAAATTTCCTCTAGCATTTCTCAAAAACATGATTGGTTCAGCCACAATGTGCATATTTTCGGGTTTTATACCATATCCACGATCGTGATCACAATTCCGTCCATACTTAGAACTGACAAGGGTGGAGGAATCGATGTAAATAGTGGGAGCACCAGTGAAAATCCTCATGACATGAGAAAACATCGTAGACAGTAAAGGAATATTCTCACCATCAAGAATCTATTCACGAACTTGGGAGACAAGTTCAAGTTTTAGGATAGAGAGAAACTTGGCTACTACATGTTCCTCACCATATTCCCTCAATGTAGTACTATTAGCAATAAATGGTTGACACACCTCCAACTCATCCAATAAAACCCGAAGAGTGATGTGTAACTTTTGGACTGATTCATATCCTTGTTAGAGGGCACAAAACTGTTCATAAATTTCAGCCACAAGAGATATGTTCTTTTCATAGTCATAAGTACTCTTTAAGGTATCTCATATTTTCTTGGCTTGAGTAAACATGGGCACACCACAAGTAATCTGTTCTTCCATACTATTTGCTAACCAAGAAATAACTCAACAGTCGTTTGCAAACCATTCATCATATAGCATATCCTTGGAGGATCATGAGTAATGTGATGAATCTTCTAATGAGTACTAAGAAAAACTTGAAAGAATTTGAACCATAGGAGGTAATTTTTACCATTCAACTTGAGGGATGTGCTATTGAGATTGTGTCCATCCATCTGGAGAATCGGTTGAGGATGAGGTCATGATCATCCAAAACACCATAGATTCTATAAGGCAAATCAGACATGATCAGAAGCAAATCAGGCCACGCAGAGGACAGATAAGCAGGCAAGAGACCTTACACAAGGGTCTTCACATCAACCAAGGAAGTGCATGCCCTCTATGGTGAAAAACAATAGCTAATGGTGAACTGTAGGAACTACTGGTGTTGGATAATAGCATCAGTGGCTGGAGGAGGCTTGAGAGGTTGCCAGAGGGGGTTGGAGAGGGCTGGTAGGGGCTGAAGAGGGGTGAAGGGGCGCTGGAGAGTTGGGCGGAGGGTGGAATAGTCAGCGGCGGTGTTGAGATTGTCAGGACTGGTGGCCGACGATTGTGGAGGGAGATGGTGGTTGTGCTTCCATAAAAATCGTAGGCTCTTGATACCATGTTAGTGGAGAAACATAATAGATTAACTTGTTTTACAGTAAAGATTATCTCCTATATATATAGAGATAGATAGATAAAAAGTACACATAAATGGATAACACAAAGATCCATATAAGGATCCATCTACTCTAACATTGTCATTACATTAAAAAATGATAATATTAATATCCAAGGGCAAGAGATATCGAAGAACAAAGCGAAAAAAGCAAGTTGAAAGTTAGGGAATTGAACCAAATAAAGTATAGCTCATTTAGTATGTTACTATTACTCTAATTGGAGAGTTACGGGTTCAAATCTTAATAGATGTAAAAAAAATTTGAATAAAAAAATGGTTAAGGAATTGAGAAATCACGAATGGCAAAGATAGCAACTCATGAGATTTTGGTCCATGGTAGTCCCCAACAATGAAGAAGATGCTTTTGAAACCATCTTGTCTGTTTCATTGCTTTGAAGTTACTTGTGTATGGATGGACTTTAAGCCTTATAAATCTTGCAAGGTTTGATTAGCAGGCCATTATAGAAAAACTTAGTCTTTAAGGCATATGGAAGACTTTATATGTGCACATATTTTTTCTATGTTTTATCGATTAAAATCATGAATTTTTCTTCTTCCCTCCCTCCTGCATTTAATTGAAAATTTCCATGTCTTCATTTTAGATATGAGCTATGGAAGCCTTATCTTAGGTCTACGATGGAATATGACATGAAAGCAGTAAGCTTGGGTACAAAAACTAAAGATGAAGTATTGGAAAACTGCTTGCAGCAAATGAAAGCCTGTTTTCTTGATGTAAGCTTTCATATACTTTCTTAATCAAAATTTTATTTTTTAAAGAAATAATTTGTATAGGGCTATTTATTCCCTTTCATATGCTGGACTGTTCTCATGTTAGTATTCACAGGGATTATGATTTAGAGTAAGAAGCTGAGCTTGTATACCCCAACTTGTGGGGGTGGTTGAATATGTAGTTAGTCTATTAACCTCTGTTTGGTTTTGGCGTAAAATATTAATGTCTTATTCACATTTGGTAATGTAAAATTTGCAATGAAATAAGCAAAATAAGGAGAATAGCTATTCCATTGTAGCCCCACTTATTCAAGAATTGCTAATTGACCAAAATGGTAGAGTAAAGTTATATTATTAATTAAAACTTCAATGTTATCCCCTCTGCATGTTCTATTCTGTTTTACCTCAAATTATCCTTTTCTGAGAATAGCTTTCCAAAATCGAAACAAGACCTTGTGGTAGAATTTGGAAGTTAGGATAATTTCCTTCCTAGTACAGTACTACATACATATGCCCTAGGTAGATTATATCTCTTGTATCCTTGATTAATTATGATTCATGTATACCCTTTCATTAAAGCTTCTGGTCAAATCTGGGAACCAAGATAGATTTGAATGTCGATTTTGGGGATTTAGTGCGATGTAGAACTTTTTGATGACCTTGCTCTTAGGTGCGGGGATCAGAACAAAAACAGATTGGCAAGATTGATTCCACCCGCAGTGTGACAGAGCACTTGGATTTTTCATAATACGAAGATTTTTGAGAATGGGATGGCTTCTATGAGGACCCTAGTGGCAAGCTGCTGGGAATTAATTTTGTTCTGGTGGAGGTATCTTTGTTCGGTCAGGGAGTTTTCTTCCTGGAACTTTCTTTCTTGTTTTTATTCTTTCTATGGGAATCTTGTCCATAGTTTTTGCATACTCCCTCTGGAATTTTCATAAATAAATGGAAATATCCCATCATTCTTAAAAAAATTACGATTCATGTATCAAACTTGATTAGAATTCCTTATTGTAGTCTATCCTTACGCTCTGTGAAAGTGCTTAGGATCTTCCGGATTCATATTAGTTCCATTCTTCTTTTCATAACTTTCACATGTCAAACTAGTCCTCATGTTAGTATTTACAGGTAATTATGCCTGTAATTTCCTATCAAATTAGCATTTTTTTAATGTTAATTTGTGATGTTTCTTTGTGATATTGGCGATCCACTAAAAAAGAATTACAATATCTTTGACGTGGTGATTATATTCACCAACTTTGTAATATATATGACTATTTGCTTTTATTTATCCCTTCAATTAGAGACATGAAACTTTGTGCGTTTATGTTTTCTTAGTTTGCTGTATGGGGCTGCATGTGTGCACTGTCATCTTCTGTAGATTAATATTGCTATTTGCTTTTATTTATGGCATGGCATGAAGCTAGGGCTGTCAATGGGTTGTATGGTCAGGCAATGGCTGGGCCTAATCGGGTTGCTCTTTTAGAAGGCCCAGCCCGTTTATTTTTAATGTTGATGGGCTGGCCTCATTCAAAAAACCTGATCACTAGATCAATTTCGACCTTGAAGATATAAAATCAAGCATTAGACCAAGTCTATAGGAGCGCATCATGGACCAGATTGTAAGCTGGGTCAAAAAATGAAGGCCCAGAGAAAGGCCCTTGGCCTGCCAACGCAGCTTAGTGACAAATGACAACCCTACATCTAGCATAAAAATTTTCCCATCAAAGCCTATTGTTGTTGACAACGTATGCACTTTTCAGTTAGTGCTGGCATATTGAAATATCTATCATCTTGAACCATGTCCAAAAGATTTTTGTTAGAGTTGTAGGTTTATTTCTATTATTCATCCTTATTTGGATCGTGTTGTTTATGAATCTAGATTAGGATCCGTATACCCACATTGTACTGCATTCCAACCCTCTCGTGTAGGAGGGTGCTGTATGCTAAGCTATCACTGTTTTTTTTTTTTTTTTCTGTTCTAACATGATATTCAAGCATGAATTTTAGCCTATGGTTTGTCTGCTACCGATTTCTCTCCCCTTTGTTTCCTCTCCATTGTGTTGCAGCCACCTATTCATGCAGTGCCACTCCATCTGTGGCCCACTCCAACTACTAGTGTGGTTTCCTGCCATGATCATGACTTGTAGGACTGACCTGTCCTTGAGGTCTGTCCGTGAGGTTTGCTGCCATCCTTGTCTCTATTTATTATCATCATTATGTCTCGAAGTTACTTTATCTCCTTATCCTTGGTGTTAACCATGATCTAGGGTTATCTTCCGCCTAGTTGCATGTCATGTGTTGATCAGAAGAAGCTTCTCCAACTCTATCTGTGCTTGGCATGGGCTCCGTCCATGTGTCTGTCCTTCCTCTAATGATGACTTGTGCATACTATTAGAGGAGAAAAATAGAATATGCATTGATCTAAAGCCTCTACCCTCTGATATAGAGACTAGAGAGGGTAAGAACAAATTGCAATATGGATAATAAACCGGGTACCGATGGGAAACATGATTTAATATGAAAAAAAATAATTAAAATAACATATTTCTACTATATAACAGTTTCTCTTGAGCTGGAACATACTTAACAACCATGGTCATATTGTAACAAAGGTAAAGATCACTTGTTAGTCAAGGGTTTGGTAAACACATCATTGTGGTTATGCGATTGTGCATATGGAGTCTAAATCTTCGTACTCATCACAATGTTTCCAGCAAAATGGCAATTGTCCTCAATGTGTTTGGTCCTCTAGTGGAAAATTGGGTTGTTGGCTATGAATGTGGCTGTACTGCCAGAGTATGGACCAGGAATTCCTTGATAATTATATATTTTCACTCCATGACTTTCCTAGATAATCATATATTTTCCAGTAATTCCTATACCATTGATGAAAAACTTTGACATTTAAATTGCTCAGCTAAAAGTTTGAGAAGAAAGTAGATGATGAAATATTTGCTTGTGAAACTTGTAGATTTGATATATGGTTCTCAGGCAGAAGCCAAAAGGAAATATTCTATGTTGTGTACTTTTTAAATTTTAGCATTACATTTCTACCTTCCACAAATAGCAAAGCAATGTATGATATTAAAAAGGTCATTTTTCAAGAAGTCATGCATTCACTCACAGAAACAGATTTGTCTTTGCAGGCAAAGGTGAACAAAATTAAACTAATGGAAGCAATGGACAATTTTTTTGAAAGGTAAAAGCAAATAACTTTTATTCCTAACAAAGTTAAAGCACACTTACTTTTGTAAAATTTTGTTTCAGGTCTAACAGAGCAACTGGGGATCATAATCTTGTTATGGAGATTGTCTGTCCATGTGGTGTATGCCAGGAGTCTAATATGGTGCTGAAACGAAAACCGGTAACTGGTTTGAGTCTATCTTCAT
Source organism: Posidonia australis (assembly GCA_024699735.1). NCBI lineage: Eukaryota > Viridiplantae > Streptophyta > Magnoliopsida > Alismatales > Posidoniaceae > Posidonia > Posidonia australis. The sequence goes on along the minus strand of JAMKQA010004410.1, from coordinate 5,827 downwards.
AATTAAAACTTGCATGTTTTTTCTTGGAATGGGTACCTGTCACCTTAGAAACGGTACCATTGTTTTGCCATGGAAAAACTTGAGTTTTGAATCACCTTGTATTGGATAGGAATCTCTTGTATGTTGGAGCCAATTATGAAATTGTTCATAGTTATAACTATTTCAAACATTGGCATTATGGCTGAAATGATTATTGTTCTATTCTTTTCACATAGGCAGCCCTTGACAAACACTAGAATCTAAATGTATTCTTTTTTCATGTACTGCCTTTTGAATAGTTATGTGCTTATCCACTTACCAGAATAAGACACCATAAGATGACAAAAGTTTGAAGAACTCGAGATGGCGAAAAGGCAGAACAGCAATGGATGAGATGTAAAATGGTATTATATGCATAACATTTGAACAAATGGCAACAACACTGACGCTGAAAAGAAGCTGGGCTTCCAGAGGGTGGAGAAGCAGTGATTTGTGGGATTTTAGAGGCATAGGAGATTGTGAGAAGTGGAATATTTTTCCAAGTGGTTGTCATGGTAGGTCTAGGCTATGGTTGGACACTTAGGTTGATCTTCTTCCTTTGTAAGGTATGTTTCCTTTTTCTGTGTTTGTGCAGCTTCTTCCATGAGGATATCAGTGTAGGATGCGTGATTGACATGGTGGATTTGATTTAACATGAGATTTTGAAGAGATCTTACTGGTGGAGTTGTCAAAAGAATTGGTTTCTGCTTTGACACATTAGTAACATTCATCTTACACATTTTTTATTTCTATAATCTACACTATTGGTTTTAGGGTTGCAACAATAGATTCACAACTAAGGTTTTAGGGTTGCAATTGTAGATTCGCAACTAAGTCATTGGAGAAGTTGATTTGGAAGGTATTTTTCTAAGAAACAAATTTATTCTTGTCATATATTCAATTGGGTGAAGTGGGGCTCGTGCAAAGGTAGCTCTGTGACATGCATGATTCCATGTGGTAGGAAAATGTGTTCCTTTTAGTCTAAGGAGACTGAAGATACGTGACATCTCTTCTTTGGTTGTGCATTGGTGAAAAGTTGGACTCGTGCTGCAGCCTATCATACAGGACACCTCATTCACCCCTCGGTTCCTCTGCATCAGTATAGTACAAGGTATGGAATATGGTTTAGTAGTTACGGGACTCATCATTCCCTCATGTTGGTGTTGTTGCTCAGAGTTGTCCATCTTAATTCCGTTGCTGCAACTGTTGCCACGGTTTTACTCTAAAGTTGCAGAAAAATATGATGTTGGGGATGTCAAGAGATCACATGTGACTCCTTACTCACACGTGACTCACATAACTAGATGTCTGTGTCTTTTGATTCTTTTCTATGGGTAAATTAGCTTAGTGGACCTGCTGCTCATGTTAGACCCATTATAACTTAAATCATGAGACTAATTAGATGGCTGTATTGTAATTGGGCTAAGCTTACTTCCAAATACAAGTGGACCAAGTTTGTACATTATCTCGCCCACAGAAATGGGCCAGTTTATACCCTGAAGTAGAAGTTTGAACATAGTTCCTCCAATTTAGCAAGATAAGGGGTTTTAAAAATAACAAAAATTAAGAAATGATATTTTAAAAATAAATATTTTCCTGTACTTGTGTCCGTATTATGTACTTATATCTAATTAAAGCATACCCATAATCCATGTCTTGAAGTTAGGAAAATAGAAGAATTTGTACTGATACTGTATAGTACCAATATATATCCATGTTTAGACCTAGTAGTTGTGTCGTGTCAAGTTGTGTACATTACAATTATATAGCAAACACGAAACAACCTGTTAATTTTCTTGTAAGGCCAGACACGAACACAACATAATATCATATCAACACAACACGACATGATAAGTATACGATAAATGTGTATTTAACATGTATTATATGTGTATTTATGTGTTCATTAATTGTATACTTAATTTGTTTTTATTGTATACAATTCGTGTATAAATATTAAATAGTTAATCTTGTACTAGCATATACTTATCATGTACTTGTCATTTTTTCAACACAAGACACGAAACAACCTGTTAATAGTCATATTTGGCAGGTTAGCACATGCCAAATACACGTTACATGATAAAGGTAAATCCAAACACGGTTATATCGTATCGTATTTGTGTTGTTATCTTGTCGTGTAAAGTTTATCCATTGTGGCTGTCTTATTATGGTTTCACGAGATTCAGTCAAGGGATTTTTAGTGTTATAGAATGTAAGCAGATGCTTTCCCAACTTCATCAGCTATCATTTGGGAAGTTTATCATTTGGAAAGAGCGAACTTACCAGACACATTCCAAAATGTGGCATCCTCAGCATCTTCAATTTTTCGATATTGTGACTTAGTGTGGTGCCTATGGTGATAGTGGACTATTGGTGGTAGAGACAACTGTAGCACTGTGGTTGTAGCAATGATGATGGTTTGCTATGATGGAAATAATAACAACTATGGTGGTTGTTCTATTGGGTAGTAGTGTTAGTGTTGGTAGGGGTGATGGTGATGGGGTGATGACCAGAGACAATTGTCGCAATGTGGTTGTAATGTAGCAATGGTGATGGTTTGCTATGATGGCAATAATAACAACCATAGTGGATGTTCTAGTGGGTAATATTGGTAGTGTTGGTGGTGGTGATGGGGAACGAAGAATGTGGTGGCTGTGTTGATGGTGATGATGGTAGCTAAACTACAGGCTCTTGTTGGAATTTTTGTTTGTCTCTAAGTGAAACTCTTTTTTCATGATGTTGCATGAATGATGATCACAAGTAACATCAAATCATGCATTATTTTAGTACCACTTATCATAAGGCTCAGTTATAATTGGAGACCCTTTCTTAAATTAGCCATTGTTATAATAAATCATATATAGGTGACTATTTGGAAGCAAATCTACTGAACTAGGCTTCTAATTGATGGCATTGCACTGTTGCCATGTGTTGCATTTCATATGCTAAAATATTTCAATTTTTAAGTTCTTATCTTATGTTTTTTATTCATTCTTTTTTCCTAGGATGGGAGCTATATGGTTGGATGCTCAAATTTTCCATTGGTGAGCATTACGATGCCCAAGCAACCATTTTTATATTGAAACCTCTAGGATAATTTATTTATTTACTTACTATTTCATCATCACTCAAAATATTACCAACTTGTCACATGTTCTACCCCTGAATAATTTTCCCTTTGATACCTTTTTTCTTCTTTTAGTGTTCTGATGGTTTTCAAATGGGACCTTTCATGAGAAATGTAGTTTTGAGGAAGACAACTTAAAAAAAATGATGTTTACACGATTGTTTGAGTGGGAGGTGGTGATTCTCCTTTGTTTTGAAACTGCAGTGGGAGAATTCAATGTGTTCAATCTTGTAAGTCATTGGTAAGTCAGGGATGACAATTTCTAAGGGATTATTTACCAAGCCGTCATAAATATGTTGAACTTCAGTTTCTCGCTTGCCGACCAACTTTCAGGAAATTATCAAGCCCTGAAAGTTCTTCCTTTATTTTTCTTGTTGGAACTTGAAATATGAAATGGCATCCCACTTTATCAGTGTAGCTTTATGATTATTGCCTACCACATATGGACTGTCATGCGCAAGGGACCTTAAGATTTGTTCTTGATCCCTCCTCTAGATTTAACTTTTCGTAATTCTTCCTGTGAACTTAGTTGCTGTGCTAAGTTAATTTAATTTGTGCTTTTGGTCTAGTCTATTTATTCCTTTTGGTAATATATTTTGTAGTGTAGGAATGTTGTTTGGCTTCCTGGAGCCATATCAGAAGCAACTGTCACCAGCAATATTTGTAACTCTTGCATGCCAGGTTATATTTTAATTTTAAGATCTAGTTTGTTAACATTTTAGTTCATCAATTCTTCCACATCTGGAATGTTTTTATTCTTTAATCATTTATGGTTTTTGATGATAATTATTTTTTGTTAGGTCCTGTTTACAAGATTGAGTTCAAGTTTCGACGGCTAGAGATACCACCAAACTATGACATCCAACATCTAGGTACGCACATAAGTATAGAATTACTTTTGTTGCTACATACTTGTGAAGAGAGTTGGGGAGAAAAGAGAATTAATTCTATTAAAGATGTGAGGTTACTTATATATAGGGAGATTAGATACCTTAGATAAATGGATATCCAATAACTTGTTTAACCATAAAGAAGTAACACACACATAATTAACTCTAACACTTCCTCTCAAGCTGAAGCATACATATTAACTACGCTCAGTTTGTCACATAATGACTCAAACATCTCAACACTAAGACTTTTGGTGAATATATCCGTCAACTACTCGGACGACTGAATATAACGAGTAAAGATATCCTCTTTCATGACCATATCCCTTACAAAATGACAGTCAATCTCGATGTGCTTTGTATGCTCATGAAAGGTGGAATTATTTGTAATGAAGATAGTAGTTTGATTATCACACTGCATAAACATAGGAACCTCGACAACAAAATCAAACTGTTCTAATAGTGATTTTACTCATATTATCTCACACGCTATCTGTGCCATGGATCAGCACTTTGCCTTTGCATTGGATCTCGACACCACATTTTACTTTTGGCTGCGTCAAGTAACCAAGTTGTTTCTCACATAGGTGCAGAAGTCAGACGTGGATTTTCTGTCCTCTCTATCTCCTGCATACTTTGAGTCTAAATAAGCTACAATCCTTGTGTGACCATTTTTCTTGTAGACTAGGCCTTTTCCTGGAGTACCTTTCACATACGATAGAACACGAAGAATTCCTGTCCAATGTACTCTCCTTGGTTCATGCATGAACTGGTTCAGAAGACTGATTGCATACTAGATATCAGGCCGAGTCACGGTCAAATAGATGAGTTTCCTTATCAGCCTCCTGTACTGATCAGGATCTTCCAATAACTCTGAGCTACTATCCTAGAATGCTTGTGTCTGCTCAGTGGAAGTGCTTTCTGGTCTGCATCCTAGAAGATCTGTCTCTTGTAAGATATCCAAAACATATTTCCTCTGTGACAGTGTCATCTTGCCATGTGTATAGGTAAACTCAATTCCAAGGAAATAACGAGGCTTTCCCATATCCTTTGTCACAAAGTGAGTATAAAGATGTCCTTTTTTTTCTACAATGTCCTGCACATCACTTCCTATTACCAATATGTCATCCACATATGCTGTTAGAATGACACATCCACTAACTGTTCGCCTGTAGAAACTGAATGGTCCACTGCACACATCTAAAATTCACCAGCAAGAACCACCTGACTGAACTTTTCAAATCATACTCTGGAACTTTGTTTAAAACCATCGATCGCCTTCTTAAGTCCGCATATAAGTGATAGGATTCAATACGGGAGAAGGAGGTAGAAGAGATGGAGGATCATACACAACACTAGGTTTTACGTGGTTCAGCCTAAGCCTACTCCACGGGCGTCTTCTGGTGGTTTCACTAGTTTTCTCACACACTGTTACAAGGTTACAGTACTTATTTATAGTGCAACATTAGGGCACAAATCACCTTAAAGACTTATCAGACCCAATAGGCCCAATAAGGATACATACACTTGTGAAGACTTAAACAGTTTCCATACCAGAGTAATCCTAACAATCTCCCTCTTGGAGACTGTTACAGACGTATGCTCGCTCACCAACCTTGTAACCTTGCCACCACGCCACTCCTCCATTTTCAAGTAACTTGGAGGCCGACTAAGGCCATGCATAGCCTTAATTTTTGAATGCTGACAGTCTTCGTGAACATGTCTGCTGGATTCTTGCTTCCTGCTATCTTTTGAAGTGTCAGATTTCCCTCTTCAATCAGTTCTTTGA
>JAMKQA010004409.1:0-21818 GCA_024699735.1 Posidonia australis | reverse complement strand
GACTCCTTTCCTTATCCTTTCGTTTTCCCTTTGGTGTTTCCGAGTCTTATCTCTTCCTCCGGATTCACCATTTTCGCCGTGACTGTATCGGACCTCCCAGTGTGTTCCCGCACACCGGAGTCAGGTTTTGGTGAACCGCGCCCAGGGGTTCCACCGGCATGGTCACAAGAAGTCAGGGGGTGGAAGGGCCATTCAGTTCGTCATGGAGGATTTCAACTCATTCATTAGTTCGGCTGCGTTGCTTGAGATGTCCACTGTGGGGGAGCCTTTCACCTGGAGCAACTTGCAGCACTCAAAACATATCTCATGCAGGCTGGATCGCTCGCTCATCTCTTCCAGCTTTCTCGACGCTTTTAAACTGCAGCACATTTGTGGGTCACAGATATCTCAGCGATCACTCGCCCCTTATGATTTCCATTGAGTCTGATCCGGGCAAACCACACTCCTATTTCAAATTTTATAATCACTAGACACGCCATCCAGATTTTCTTCAAACGGTTGCTTATTGTTGGGAGTTTCGTGGGGATGGGAACCCGATGTTCAGCTTCACCCAGAAGCTTAACTACCTTCGTAGCTGCCTCCGTGCCTGGGCTACCCAAACCTTCTAGCGCATTCCTGAAAGGATCAGGGCCAGCGAAGCCTCCCTTAAATCACTACAGGAGGAGCATCGATGGGACCCCTGCTCTTCAATCTTTCTTCAGGCTGAGTGTAACTACCGTAACCAGCTAACGGAGCTCTACTGGAGGGAGGAAATGGTCGTCTGGCAACAATCCAAAATCCGATGGCTGAAGGATGGGGATGCCAATACTGCGTTCTTCCATGCCACCACCAGGGCTCGAAACCTTATCAAGCGCATCTCCCAAGAGGGAGAATCTGTGGTTGATCTGCAACGGATCTCCTCTCTCTTCGCACTGAGGTTCAAGAATATCTTCAACTCTACGTTTATGGGTAGCCAATTCCCCCACTACCTCATCAGCAAAACCATCTCTAACGAGGATAACATCTCCCTCTGCTCGCTTGCGTCGCGGGAGGAGCTGAGGGAGGCTGTCAGTACTCTAAACGGCTAGCCTGGCCATCTGTTTCCAATGTTGCAAACCAGAGATTATGCTCCCTTGCCACGCTGGCTGAACTCAATCCTATTGTTACTCATCTAAAATTTGACAGTGCCCCAGGCTATGGTGGTTTCAATGCTGAATTCTATAAGAGAGCTTGGTCTATTATCGCTGAGGACTTCCTGGCGGCTCTAAATAATTTCCTTCGCTCCGGGAAACTCTTGGGCTCCATGAATAACACAGTACTTTGCTTGATCCCAAAGAAGAATATTCCAGCTTCCCCGGGGGATTACCGCCCCATTGCTCTATGCAATGTAGCATATCGGATTTGCACTAAGCTTCTTGTAAGTCGTCTTAAGCCTTTGCTTCCGTCCCTGATTTCTATCAATCAATCCGCTTTCGTTCATTGACGGCGTATTGGTGATTTGATTCTCTTGGCTCAGGAACTATGCCATAATATACATTCAGGTAGGGGCAACAGCCGCATGTGCATTAAGCTGGATCTCCGTAAGGCTTTTGACTCTCTCAATCGAGCCTTCGTAAGCAATGTGATGCGTGCTTTGGGATTCTGCAACCAGTGGATTTTATGGATGGAGGAGTGTATGAACGCCCGCTTCTCCTTGTTAATTAATGGCGAGTTCACTGATTGGTTTCCCTCCACAAATGGTGTCCGTCAGGGAGATCCTTTGTCCTCGTATCTTTTTGCGCTGGCGATGCAAGCCTTTACTGCGACGATGTCTCAAGCAGAACGGCACCAGTTAATTCAGCCGATGAAATGTGGCCCTCTAACTGTTTCCCATATCATCTTTGCTGATAATCTTATGGTTTTCCTCAAAGCAAACAAGCAAAACGTGCATCATTTGAAGTGCATCGTTGATGATTTCGGTAATGCTTGCCTCTACGACGAAGGGCGTCGTGGGTGGGTAGGGCGTAGCGGATTTCCCTCCAAGAGCATAGAGCGTGACGGGGAATAGCTGTAGAGTTCCATATGAGTTGAGCCCAAGCACCACGCTCCCGCCGAGGCCTAATGGAGTCCCAGGCAGACTGGGAAGAGAACAGGCCACCGGAGGGGACCCAGCTAATGACGTCCTGGTTACCCAAGATCGACGTGGCAAGGATAGAGGGCCAAACATCATGCATATCCAGCGTTACAGGTCACGGGAGGTTCCAGCGACTGTTGCTGATGAAGAGACTCACAAGGCATGCAATGTCACAGTCCAACTCCTGTCTGAGTCGATAGGCCACCTGAGGATGCAAGACCCGATCGGGACTATCAATCCATGGGTCTAGGAAAAAGAAAGTGTTCCTCCCATTGCCTATAGAGTATCGCAGTAGCGGTCGGCCAACATCCTGGATCATGAAGATGCCATGCCATGCCCAGGAGGCAGAGTTCGACGGACGCGCGTTCCAGATGGAGCGATCTTTTAGGTATTTCCTCCTCATCCATTTTACCCAGAGGGCATCAGGCCTTGTTTCGAGCTCCCATAGTAGCTTGAGCATACCCGTGTTGTTGGAGTCCAAAGTCCTGCGGATACCAAGACCCCCTTCAATCTTAGGGAGACACACCTCCTTCCAGGAAATGAAGGCCCACCCTGAGCGTTGGTGCCCAAACCATAAGAAATGCATAAACTTCCTGTCGGGCTCACGATGGATACTCGCCAGAATGGAGAACACCGATGTCCAGTGAATATGCATAGTAGCAAGCACCGAGCCGAAATGAAGGCGCACCCTGAGCGTTGGTGCCCAAACCGCTGCGATGAAGTTCCTCGTGTGGGAGGACACTACTCTAGCCAACCCGCCTCAATTTCTTTTGCCGTATATGCACGGAGATATGTCTTTATCTGACATCTCATCAGTGAATTGAACAACTAGGTTCAATAACCCAAGCTCCTTCGTGTTCGCGACTTGATATGCGACAAGCTACACTACTACATTGGCGACGGAAATCGGTTCCTATTTTTTCAGGACCCCTGGTTGAATCAAAGCACTATTTGGGAGCGTGGAGGGCAACGGCTAAGGCGTGACTTGGTTTGCGATGCTCGATGTCCTGTCAGTCGTTTCATTAGTCATGGATTGTGGGCACTCCCAGGATCAACTACTATGGAGATGCGGGAACTCTGGCTTGATATAATGGCTACCACCATTGGTGGTGGAGGCGACACTATCTGTTGGCTACCCTGTGTTGAGGGCTTCTCTGTTCGTTTTGCTTGGAATGCTGTTTGTGACAAGAACCCTGAGGTTAGCTGGACGATCATTGTCTGGCAATGAGGGGTTATTCCGCGCTATGCGTTCTGTACTTGGCATGCACTATCCCATGGTCTCCCAACGCATGATGCACTGAAGTGTTGGGGAATTGCTGTTGTCTCCAGATGTGTGCTCTATTGTTGAGAGATGGAAACATTGGATCATCTTTTCTGGCTATGCGATTATTCCTCCCAGGTCTGGAAGACTCTCCTACCTGAGTTGGGATGCCTACAAACACCAACCTTTCTTGAGGCCACACTGGAATACTGTACCGCCCTCCGGAATAACCACAAATGTAAGCAGGAAGTGAGATGGGCTGCTGCAATCTTCACGGAGGTTGTGGGTCACCTCTGGTATGAATAGAATAGGACGCTCTTTGATGAGCATTGCACTCCCACGGAGGCCAACAGACTTTGTGCGTTAGTGGGGCTGTAGTTGTCGCAATGCTATTGTTGTTCCGCTGTAGGAATATTTGCATGCTGCTGTGCTCGTGTGTGTCATGGCTATCGATCCGGTTGATCTCTTGTAGGCGTACATATTGTAGTTTGTCTATGGGCCTCGTGGACTTTGGGCTGGGCCTGTAGGTGTAATGGTTGAGCCCTGTTTTTGTAATCTTTTGGGAGACAATGTGTCTAGGCTGAGTTTCATGCTCTCGGTTGGGTTCGATTGGCACCCTTTTTTGTACCATTTTACCTTTTATACATTTTTAGGGGCTCCCTCTTTACTCTAGACAAAAAAAAAAAAACTAGGTTCAATAACCCAAGCTCAGCCTACACCGTCACAAACATTGGTGACCACGATCATGTCTGACAATTGATGTTTTATAATTTGTCGACACCACCCACTTGTGGCCCCACACTGGAAACCATGGTCGTATCTGACAATTGTTTTCTTTGGAGTGTCGTTCTCTTACCACATTGTCAACACCAATCCTTGTGATTTCACAACACATTATTAGTGTTTATTTTCAAAACTCTTAAATTTTTCCTTTCAAAACCATTTCCTTTCATTCTCTTCGTTGCAAAAAACTTTTCCATGCAACACATCACCCTCCACTAGGGTCCCAACTCAAATCATGAAAAACCATGCTTCAAAATCATACATTGGGATCTCATGCCCATAAAACCACACATTAATCACTTTAACTCATTCTTAGGGTTTCAAACCCAAAACAATTCCCAAATTTACTTATTTGGGTTCCATATTCCTCTATGACATTTTTATAGGGAAAACACCATTAACACATGCTCATTGTCCATTTAAAACCTTTTATTTCCATTTTCTATTCTCATTTATATATATCAGGGCTAGGGTAAAATCAGCAGACCGAAACAAAGTTCAGTATCTCGAAAATCCCTAGTTCGGTATACTGAACATTTTTGGTATACCGAAACTCCCTGTTTCGATCAACTGGGTGATTTCGGTCTACAGAAACCAGGTATTCTGGCTTCCCTTGTCCAGAACACCTCTCCTATTTCAATCTACACATTTCGCCATAAATGGGAGCCTCCAGCGGACCACTCAAACATGCATCATAAATCATGAATAAATCAAGGGTTGTCGACCTTTGAGTCTACTTCAAAACCCATCAAACCATTCATAAACCCATTCATTATACAATTCATACGAAAATCATAAAGGTATGAAGCTCGTTTTGAAACACTGTACACAACTCTAAAACTCGCATAAATCCAACAAATTTAATCCTAACCGCATGATATCTACATATTCATGCTATCCATTACATTCTCATTTATTCTACTATTTTTCTACGAATTTACATTCATTTATTCTCATTTTTCATGCATTTAACAACTCTAAAACTCGCATAAATCCAATAAATTTCATCATAACCGCATGATATCTACATATTCATGCTATCCATCACATTCTCATTTATTCTACTATTTTTCTACGAATTTACATGCATTTATTCTCATTTTTCATGCATTTAACACATTATGCTATAAACACAAAACAGAGGGGAAAACAGGGTCGTGTACCTCAAATGGCACTCCGATGACTCCCCGCACTCTAGCGCAACCCTAGTGACCTACGGTGGTGGTGCACATGGTGCAGCTCCTCCTCCTCCTCCTCTGGCTTTTTGGCTCGTCTTCTCTCCTTTTCCTCCTTCGCTCGGTTCCCTCTTCTTCCCTCAGCCTCCTTACCTCTATATCCCCTCCACCTCCCCACATCGCGCCGCCACCCATCACGTCGGAAGGGACGAGAAGGCACGGGTTCGAGGGAGAGGAAGAAGAAGACGGGGATGGTGAGGGTTCGTGAGAGAGAGAGAGGGGAAAAAGAAGGAAAGAAAAAGAAGAAAAGATAGGCATGCAAATTGAGGCGACTGTGCATTCTCAAACCGGACTCCACTTTGGTCTCATAACACAAGCAGGTGCACAAAAAGCCAACCAAACCCTCACACTCACAAGAAACAACAGATTATCCATTAATAAACTATTTATATAATATTATAATTAATTACATGGTTTACAATTAAAAATAGATAATCAGGCCTAGGTGTCACACCCAGATTTTAGTATACTGAAAACTATTTGGTATGCCAATACCACTCTCGGTTGAGAAGCTAGCAGACCCAAATTTCAATATACCGAAGGCATTTGGTATGCCGAAATTTGTCATGAACCTATTCTTGGATGTTTTCAATGCACCCGGCTTGGAATTTATTCTCCTTTGCACTAAGAATTCTTCTTGTCATATAGTACAAGGAAAAATACCCATAAAACATATTACAATCCTCTCGACCACAGGTGTTACATCCTACCTTCTTAAAAGAAATTCGTCCCTGAAAGTTTACCTTCAGATGATCAAGTAAGGGTACAGTATATGGATGTCCACCTCATACTCTGAAGTAGTCTCCACTATCCTTGGTGAACACAACACAGGCTGATTCACCTCAGTTCCATGTAACGATCTAGATTTGAGGTGACATCTTAAGCTAGATATTTCATTTGGAATTCTAGGATGTTGAATGCTGGCTTTGGTGCGCTCAATGTTAGATGCAAGATTCACAACATTCTACACCTGTATTTGAGTGGTTTGGCATCTTACTGTGTTGAACACTAGTGTTGATGCATTCAATGTTAAACGTAGGATCCATAGCATTTAGCACTTGTGACTCAAGTTGTTAAACGCTAACATGCATGCATTCGACGTTGGACGCATGATCGGCCACATATAATGCATTGAGTTTTGTTGCTGCCTATATAAGTGGTTGCTGGTGGCTTTCTTGGGAAGAATTCTTCGCTTCTTCCTCTCCTTCATTCCCTAGTGGCATGGGGTGTTCTCCAACAATTCCTCAAGTGCTTGGGAGCTTGAGAGAGAGAGAGAAAGAGATAGAGGTATGAATGGGCATTGGTACTCCTTCCTCCTCTTTCCTTCTCTTATCCCTTGGGTGCACCACTGATTTCGAGGGTTTTGTGGCTGCATTAGTTGTTGCAGGCATGAAGGATGGCTGATGGATGCTCAGGGCACAATCGGCAGCTAGCGGGAAGTGTCGGATCACTATGTTGGCTCATCTCAAGGGTGTAAGATACACACCCATGTAGATGCCCTTTTAAATATTTTCAGGTAATGATTTTTATGCATGATGGTTTGTGGATGCTCCCTTATCCTTTCGTGGTGATAGGGTGGGTTTTGGTGGATTTAGCGTGCCTAAAAGGGAGGTTAGTTGAACCTCTTGATGCAAGGCTAGGGCGTTCAATGTTGGACATAGTCTGAGTTGCGTCTAACACCCTTGGTGTTGTTAATTTGGTATTTTTCCTTAAGAGGAGTTTGATTTAGATAAGGGGTTGCATGTAGTAGTTAATATGTGTATTTTAGTACTACCTTGGTCCCCCTAAATAATTGGATTAGATGCATGCTAGGTTGAGGTTTTGATTTAGAATCTAGGCTCAGGGTGTTAAACACAACCCTAGCTGCGTTTAATGTTGAACGCTAGGTTTCCATCATTTAACGTTGAACGTTGGCTTTCCAGCGTTCAACACCCCTAGCTGCTATGCATGTTTAATTAAAGTAATTTAATTGATTAATGGGGAATTGGTAGTCGATAGCAAATATTATTAATGATGCTAATTAATTAGATGATGGTCCATTAATAAATGATTAGAGATTGGATTAGATTTAGGGTAATTTAATGTAGAATTCTACACAAGGATTGTTTAACGTAGGGTTTCTTGTATTCAATGTTGAACGCAGGTTGCCCTGCGTTCAACAACTGGGAGTGCATTTTTAGTGTTTTCCTTAGTTTAATCAATTAATAATGTAGATAAATGATTAGGAAAATCATTAGAGATGATTTAGGGATTACATAAAATAAATTAACTAGATCCCAAGAACAAACAGGAGGTTTCTAGAGTGAGAAGGTCTGCCTTCTCTCTTGAGACAGGTGCTTTTTGGCTGGCATACAGTTTCTCTGCATGTGGTCCGTCAGATTCAAATCTGAGGATTGGCAGGCATTTTTTCGTTTCGAGTTTCGCCTCTAATCGGGCTTATGACACGGGATTAGGACACGTGTCGATGCATGCATGCTGCAGATGGCGGTTAATCCCTAGCTAACCACTCGTACGCTCGGCGACTTCCTTCCGGCCTCGCTTCTCGCCCGAGCTGGAGGAGGTGGGCGAGGTTTTGGGAATGCTTCTCGTGGTCAAGGAGGCCGTGGCCCCTCACTGCCCTCCCGACGAGCTCGATCTCGATCCAGGGGATCGCGACAACCGCGTGTGAATCCTTTGCCGCCGCCTGTGGTGACTGAGCAGACATCGTGGGCTGAGAGATGTGGTGCCAATTCTAGGCCTTCCAGGTCGCTCAAATACTTCGCTCTGGTGGTGAAAGATGGAGTGAAAATAGCGGTCTGCTCGCAGGTTGAAGTTGCTGAGGCTACTACGGCCACCTGGAGCAGAATCCTGATGGGTTATTTCATTGGCTTCAAGCCTTATGTTCCGGCGTTGGCATCTCATTTCAAGAAGGAGTGGAAGATCAAGGGTGATCTGCAAGTCCTCTCCCACGGAAATGGATTTCTACTCTTAAATTTTACTGATGTTGCAGATATGTAGTGCGATCTAGAAGGAGGGCCTTGGTTTGTCCGGGGCAAGCCTCTGATTCTTAGATCCTGGTCTATTGATTCCAAATTCGAAAAGGAGAAGTTGTCTTTGATTCCTATCTAAATCAAGTTCCCCAATCTTCCCCTCCGCTTTTGGTCCTTGAGTATGATCAGACATGCGGCTAGCACTCTGGGCCATCCACTATATTTGGATGAGGCTATTGCGTAGGGTCTCCGGGTAGACTTCGCTCGGGTCTACGTTGAGATCGATGCTTCCTTCTCATTTCCCCCCACCATTTCAATGGAGGTTGATGGTGAACTGGAATTGATCGATGTGCAATATGATTGGAAACCGCACCCCTGTAATGTCTGTGCCTCCTACGACCATGAGCAAGGTACCTATTTTACGGTTCCTCCCCCTGCTGCTCCCTCTCTCTAAGAGACTCTAGACAATGCTAAGGTTGTGGCGGCACCTAGAGGCACACCCACTTCCCCTCAACTCCATCTAGACTCTGAGAGGATGGGTGTTTCTGTAGTTACTCCTCAGCTGGATTTGCCGGCAACGGAGCCCCCTCAGCCTGAGCCTGTGCCACCCCAGTCTGTTGCGTCTGAACTTTTCCACTACCTTCCCTAGCCCATCGCATCGGGGAAAGAAATCCTTCAGGGCCACACCTTATCCTCAGTGCAAGGTGGAAGAATCCTCCAATTCCTTTGGTGTGCTTGATTCTATCGATGAAGAGGTGGAATCACTCATTGCGAAAGCACAACAGACCAGGAAAATGGTCCACCCACGCCTTTTAGGAGCAGGGGATCCCTTTGGGAGTGGTTTAAAGCACATCCGACCCCCAGACTCCCATGGTGATCCTTAGCTGGAATGTTAGGGGATTAAATCAGGGAGGTCGACTCTCTGTGGTTCGAGACTATGTCTCACATACCCAGGCCAGCATTGTCTGCCTGCTGGAGCACAAGCTTAAGCATGATGTCTCCAGAATTTCAGACAAGTATTGGCCCTCGTATCATGCCCTCTGCAATAACACCAACGCCCCATCTGGTCGCATTCTTGTCCGTTGGCATCGTCGGAGAGTTTCCCTTTCTCTTCTGAAGGAAACTGCACAGTTGATGCATTTCGCGGTGGACTTTTCTCCAAGCCACAAATTCTTCTTGTTTGTCATCTATGGGGCTAATGACCCTGCCTCCCGGAGGTTTCTGTGGGAGGATCTCCTAGCGCTAAGCACTGTGGAACCTTGGCTACTTGTGGGAGATTTCAACTACATTCGTATCCCGATGGAGAAGTCTGGTTCTACTACCCTCCACCCCTCTACTATGCGCGAGTTTAACAAGTTCATTGATTCTCCTCGCTGATGGAGCTTCCCACCTCCGAAATGGAATTCACCTGGAGCAACATGAGCATTCTCTCCCCTATTCAATCTCGACTGGATCGAGCTTTGATATCCTCTAGCAGCTGGGGTTCCTTCCCCAACTGCCTTGCCCACACTGGCCTGCCCTCATCAGTGACCACTGCTCCATTTCTATCAAGCTCTGTGCTGGGGACAGAACTTTCAAGCGCCATTTCAAATTCTACAATCACTGGGCTATGCACCCTTCTTTCATGAGCTTTGTTGAGGAGAACTGGAAGTGCACCCTCCCGGGCAACCCCATGTTCCGTTTCCTCATGAAAATGGACAATTTGAGGCGAAGGCTTATCCCCTAGGCCTCCAAGACCTTTGGAAATCCCTCCCATCGCATTCTTCAATGCACTACCTCCCTGACCAGTATCCAGGAGGTGCTTCTCTCCGACCCGTTGAGCTCTGCCCTTCTCCAAGCTGAATGGAACTACAAAGAGCAACTTTTGATGCTTTATGTGCATGAGGAGTCGATTGCCAGACAACAATCCCGTATACGCTAGCTCAAAGAAGGCGACTCCAATACCAAATTCTTCCATGCCATAGTGCGTGATAGGCGGGCTCATAACTCCATCCTCATGTTGGAAGATAATGGTGTCCAAATCACTGACCGTTCATAGATCATCCATTGTTTTCGCCAGAAATTTCTGCTTCTTTTTAATGCTGATGAAGGCACCGATGTGCTCCCTCCGAACCTTCTTCAATCTGGTTTATCCCCTGCTAAGAACCAGAGTCTCTATGGCCTCGCCTCGACGGAGAAACTCTCTCTGGTTATCCAACATCTCAGCCCCAATCGGGCCCCTGGATATGATGGCTTCAACGGTGATTTCTTTCGAAAGGCTTGGCCTTTAGTTGCTGGCGATCTCCTGGCTGCCATCAACAACTTTCTCCGCTTTGGCAAATTGCTCCCCAAGCATAATCATACCCTGCTCTGCCTCATTCCCAAGAAACCCATTCCAGCCTCCATGGAGGATTATCAACCTATTGCCCTCTGTAACGTGGCCTACCGGATTTGTGCTAAACTGCTTGCCAATCGCCTGAAGACTTTGCTCCCCAAGCTTATTGACGCCAATCAAATGACGTTCATCCGCGGTCTTAGTAGCATAGGAAAGGAGTTTGGCTTTCCAAGACTCCAGTCGCTTATCCATGGTGCTTAAGAGAGGGGTGCACTCCACAGCAGAAAGCCGCTTAGGCAACAGTGGCAGACCCAGGTACTTCACTGGGAAATTTCATTCAGGGAAATTCAGGTGGGTGGAGATCTAGCTGCGATGCTGGACCGGACCTCCAACGAAAATGGCGCACTTGTGGCAGTTGAATTCCTGCCTTGAGGTCGTTGAGAACTTATCCAGCAGTGCCTTCAGACCTCTGGCGTTCTTCTTGTCGGCTCGGAGGAATACCATTAGGTAATCAACGAAAATGAGATGGGAGACAGAGAGGTCGCCCACCTGCATTGGGTCCAGTTCTCCTCTAGCCGTAGCGCACTTGAAGAGGTCAGATAAGACTTGCATCGCCACCACGAAAAGGTACGGTGATAGGGGGTCCCTTTGACGAACCCTAGTAGCAGAGGAGCACCACTCCGACCTCACGCCATTGATGACAGTGGCAAAATCATACTGCATGCACGCCTCCACCCACCCAATCCATCCGGCGGGAATGCCAGCATGACGGGGAGCCTCACAGATGAATGGGCATTGGATCGAGTCAAACGCCTTCCTGATCTTGCTGGCATGTGATCAAGGAAGGATACCGGATCAAGGGTCGGGCTGTTGGTTTGCACATGGGCTTTGCGGGCTTGTGAACTGGTTTTTCTCTTGGTTGGGCCTAGAATTTTTTTCGGGCTAGGGGGCCTTGGGCCTTTTGTTTTTGAGTTTTGTGCTCTTGGTTTGGGTCTTGTTGGCCCCAACCATTTTGTATAGTTTTCCCTTTATAATATTTTGAGGGTATCCCTCCTTACTTTTGACCAAAAAAAAAAAAAAAACTAGATCCCTCTACGTAGTAAATAAGATAAAAGATTATATACTTAGAAATACTAAGTCTTCCCCCTAAAAGATTTAGATGAACAATAGGATTCATATTTAACCCTAAGATTATGTATTGGTTTGGGTTTTGGTGTGGTGCATTGAATAATGTATTTGGTGACATTGTTTGGGTATTTGGCATTGAGCTGGCTGTGGCTCATGTAAGACAAAAGCCAGTAAGCGACACTTTGGCATGAGGACTTCTTAGTGTTCTGGGTGTGTTTGGTGTGATTTTCTGGGCTTGACAAAGGAGCTGTCTAGGTAGTGCTTTTGTGGTGTTTTAAGGTGTGATTTCAAAGGATTTCAAAATGGTTTTGCAAAAGAGTTTTGAAAAGGAAATGTATAATTTTACAAAGGTTTTTGTAAAGAGTTTCCTATGGTTTTCTGTTTGTGGTGGACCAAGAGACCAAAATGTCATGCTAGTAGGACCAGGGGACATTGACCATGTTCTTGGTTTGTTCTTGGTTGGTTGAGCATGTCACTTAGATTGAGGTCTTGAGACTAAGAAGCTGAGACAAGTGTTTGTCAGATTCTGGAGGTATGATACCCCTTGATTGTCGTTCATGAGGCCAAGGCTGAGGTCCACAGGTTGAAGTGTTATTTGGGTAGGTGTTAGTCCCAAGTGCCCAAGACCCATATTATCGTCCGTACCTGGTGATATCGTGGCAGCAGACTTAGAAGGTATGAGACTCCTACGTAGCTGGATGTGATATCCTAGTTGCTAGGGGTACCACGACTGGTGAGTGGCTGATCATGGGAGGTGAGGAGCCTTCAGGGATTCGAGCACCATGCAAGACACCAAGAGGGCGTAACCTGTGGTTTGTCCTAAGAGGGGACAACTTGCCTAGGTGTAGGGTAAGTAGACTTTCCTAGTGTGTGGTTAGCCTTTGGAGGGTCTTGCAGATGGTGGGATGTTGAGACGGCTAGACTCCTCCATAGTGTGGTTGTCCATGACAGTGCAAACACAGTGGTCACTCCTCGGTGGACTGATTGTAGCCATTATCAGTTGCTTGGTGTCAGGCAGTACATCGCATTGTGTTTGACTTGTAGTTGTGTTGTTGCACTTGTGTGGCATGGTGTTTACGCTAGTAAGGCACTGTTTGTTTGAGGTAGTAACTTTTGTTGTGCTCTGTTCCAAAGAATTAGGTTTTGGTTTAGAGGAGACCATGTTGTTTGGAGTAGAGGCTACGTGCTTACTTTTGCGGGTCATGTGTTGCTGTGGTAGGTGTTCTAGATACTATAAAGAGTATTCAAACACAGTTGGTTGTTAGATCTGCATTGAGAGTGTGTAGGGTCAGACCGTGTATTCTGGTGTGATTTTGGGCTTGATTTGGTGAGAGTAGCCATTTCAAGCATGCATAAAAGATTTTAAAAGAGCATGCATATAGTGTTTGAAAGGAAAAGAGAAATGAATAGTTTTAAAGGACTTGTTGTGTACTAGACGATAGTAAGTTGCCATATTATGGTGTTTGACATCCAAATGAGATGCTAGTGGTTGTTTGCTTCCGACGTGGTTACGTCGAGCTCCGCAGCGTAGTTTGCCAAGTTGGCTTGTGTGTGTTTAAGGTGGGTGTGTGTTGGATGATCGTTATGAGTGGTCACTCATGTGTGTTTCTTTTGGTGTTTTTTCATAGGTGTAGGATTAGGAGTTGGTTTGATAGTGTACGTAGGAGGAATCATACTACCACACATCAGGGATTCTGGTGAGTGTTTAATTATTAGTTTTATTTCCCATTAAATATGCTTAGTTGTATATGCTTAAATTTAGTTCAGAATTAGTGTAATTGTAATTGAAATAAAAAGATAAAAAGGAAAATGAAAAATGTGGCTAGGATGAGTGGTAATGACTTGGGAGTCGTTTCATTCCTCTACAATCCACTCCACCTGACTAAGGATCTAGATGATATTCTTGACGAAGGACAACTCTTCTATAGTACCTCTAGCTGTGCCAAAATCACGTGGAATATATCAACTAGTTACTTCCTTCGCACAACAACCTTTGCCAACTCCATGGATCAGCAAAGACTTGAAGTGATCCCCGAAACGTAGTGTCGCTTGAATTTTGGTGCAGACACCACAATAACCATCTCAAGGCTCTAAGTCAGGTAGTTCTCTTCCGTGATTCTTTAACTAACAAGAAGTATGGTTCACAACAATGCTATGCTACATGAGATCATGATCCAACTTAGCTCCACAATCCATCACTACCCATTGAAAATCATCACTTCTGGAAAGTAAAGCCAACACAGGGGTCGAAATTAATCGAGCTATTCGCTCCTAGATGCTCTTTCCACAATCTCGGCACCACACAAACTGACTTTCTTCCCAGCCATTCCCGTCCAAGGTACCACTATCTTGGAAATACCCCTTGTAATATCTATGCCCAGATTATCCAGAATAAATGTAATTAAGCAATGTAATCTGGGTAATTAGCTTAATAATGTGATATTGGTGTTGAGCCCTCTCTTAAGTAATACCTCTGGTATTTTTCCTACTATGTGGTAATTTGGACTCGAGTGTGCCACGTGTGCATGTGTAGGGCCAGGTTGGTAGTTGAGTCAACTCAGCACAGTAATCCACATAGCCTCCACCACCTCCTACTGTGCTCGTCATAGTAGCTTGCAGCCTTCCACCATACCTTCTTCGCTGATCCGCCGAGATCCTTGGAGTTGGTCGGCGACGCAAGGCGACATGAATGCACATGGATGCGACTATTATTCTCTCTCTCACCAATCTAGTGTGTCCTACCAGGCTGTCTACTCCAGGATCACACGTGGGTAAATGGGTCTTCGACTCAGGGTAGAAAGTAAGGTCTCCGCTTTAAATCCTGACCAAAGCACAGGCAGTGAACATGTGGTGCGTTGGTGGCCTCATCTCCTGCAGTAGCATGGAGTTGTACCCTCTACTAACACCGACACAACTGCGAACAAGGGGGGACAAACTAGCAACACGCCCTATGTCAAAGCTATAGAACGGGCTACCATAATTGTCCTTCGTAAACTATAGGTGGACGCAGAGGAGAAGATGTATGCCCTATATGATCATTCATGCAATATGCTTTTGTGTCTTTTACTTGCGTTTTATTAACCAGAGGGGCAAAAGTGTTTGGATTGGTCTCTAGTTTTTCCTTATTAAATTTTTCTCTGAGTTTGTGTGTTTTATTTTTAAACCAAAAAGGGAAAACAAACATGTCTCTACTCTCCTAATCATGTCAAATGCGAAAGGGAAAGAAAACACACAAGTAGGGCAAACAAGCAAGCAAACATTACTCCTCCCAGATTGCTTGTGGTGAGGACACCATCCAGTGGCAGCCTAGCTCTGATGGTTTCTCCATCCGATCTGCTTGGAATGCCTGCGCGAGCGGGGTCCGGATCTTTCTTGGACTGCTCTGGTCTGGCAACATGGTGTGGTTCAGCGCTACGCCTTCTGCGCTTGACGTGCTCTGTTTAACGGCCTTCCAACTCATGATGCTCTGCAAAGACGAGGCATTGAAATCGTCTCTCGCTGTATTCTCTATCTGAAGGAGGCAGAATCCGTAGAACACCTCCTATGGAGCTGTGATTACTCCTCCAAGATTTGGATTACTCTATTACCTACCTTACGACACTCCCAGGATCTCACTTTGCTTGATGTTGCTGACTTCTGCCTGGACTCCCTCCGCCGCTTGCAACTCCAGGAGAAGTGCCGTTTGTCTGTGCTTTTTACTGAGGTGGTGGCAAGTCTGTGGAATGAAAGAAACAAGAGCTCCTTCGAAGAGGGCTACACTCCGATTGATGCGGCTTGTCTATGTAGGCGTGTGGTTTTTGTCGAGGTCTGAGTTCTCAATGGAGGAGGCCTGTTGCGGGTGATTGGTGCATGGCCCTGTTCACGGGCGCGTCGTTTTTTCTCCACGAGACTCTCTGTTGATCTGGCTAGATCTGTTTTGGCATTGTGGTGATTGCTAGCATGGGATGGCTTTGGGCCTGGTCTGCTTCGGACCTGTACATGGGTTACGCATCTATTTTTCAAACTAGGCTGTCTTTCTGGTCTTGCTGGCATGTGATCAAGGAAGGATACCAGATCAAGGGTTGGGCTGTTGGTTGCACATGGGCTTTGTGGGCCTGTGAACAGGTTTTTCTCTTGGTTGGGCCTAGAATTTTTTCCAGGCTAGGGGGGCCTTGGGCCTTTGTTTTTGAGTTTTTCTGCTCTTGGTTTTGGGTCTTGTTGGCCTCAACCTTTTTGTATAGTTTTCCCTTTATAATATTTTGAGGGTATCCCTCCGTACTTTTGACAAAAAAAAGCAAGCAAATATTAAGCAAAAAGCATGATCATGGCATGTGCGAGTGCCGTGGCATCATGATTATAAAAAGAAAACATCCATCAAATCAAAAGGCAAGATATATGTCATGTGAGTAGAGAAAACGTGTAAAAGAAAGGCACGCTAAATAAACAAGCAAGGCAAACAAGCAAACATGTGAAGCCAGAGCCTTAGAAGCAAGCGAAAAGTGACTAACCTGAAAGTCGAAATCTACTATTCTCCAGTGGAGTCGCCAGTTCTATGACCATGCCTGCCTGAGAATCTGGCGTAGAGTCGCACCAGAGGGAGGAGGCCACAGCCATGTCAGGATGGCGAAGGCGTAAGATAAGATAAGACAAAAAATCAGAGTCGCCACCTAGTCTTTTAAGGGAAAGACGAGGAAAACCACAAACAAACCACAAAAGGGGATGAATGCATATGATGCAAATGAAAAGGTCAAATGTCTTCAAGCCAGAGAATGGGTAAGGATTCCTATTACACAGAGGGAAGGTATTAGGCACCCCCGTGCGCCCAAGAAACTTTATCTTTCTAGTCCGGTTCGCTTGCTAAAGGTTGAATGAATGCTTGCTAAGCCTAGATTGTACCCTAATCATGCAAATATGAAAGCCCAGTCATGACTAGATGGATGTGCAAGATGTATGCAAAATTTGCGAAGAAACCCACACAAAATGACGGAATAATGAAACATGAAAAGACAAATAAAATCACATGAAATGACGATGTTTTTTAAGAAAATGATCTGGAAAATCATACCAACCTCAAGAGAATCAAAAATACGATCAACCCAAATCATCAGAATCATA
The DNA here is from genome assembly GCA_024699735.1 of Posidonia australis. Lineage (NCBI taxonomy): Eukaryota > Viridiplantae > Streptophyta > Magnoliopsida > Alismatales > Posidoniaceae > Posidonia > Posidonia australis. The sequence goes on along the minus strand of JAMKQA010004409.1, from coordinate 4,942 downwards.
GAAAACATCACGGAAATCAAAATGGAAAAACTGCAAAGAAGTCCATGCAAAACAGGTAAATGGTGACATATGAAAAAAATCACATGAAATGACGATGTTTCTGGAAAGAATGTTCTAAAGAAACATGCCGATATCAAAAGGATCAAAAGTGCGGTCAACCCGTATCATCGGAATCAGGGAAAATGTCGTCAAAATCAAAAGGGAAAAATAATCCATAATTGGGTCAATGTGGGCCTTTAGGTCAATTAATGTATGCCCTTGGGCAAGAAAATCCAAATCGAATCGCGAAAATCCAAAACTGTGGATAAGGGAAATCAAATCAAATCAAATGTTAAGCGAAAGAATTCAAAACTAGGTTGGAGAAAAATCCACGGAAAATCACATGGAATGCAGGCTTAGTCAAAATAGATGAAATGATATGCAAGTGCTACGAAAAACTATGTAAAATGCATGAAAATATACCTAAATGTGTAGAAAATGCTAAGGAATGATTTTGACATGACTTAGTGCAAAACTAACATACATGTGCATGAATTGATGGCACGAAGGCAATTACGTAATGTCATGAGGTCAAATGTAATAAATGTGTACATGTGCATGATGTGAGGTCAAATGTTTGCAAAATGTATCATTTTTCCTCCAGACTTAGAGGAGTCACGAGACAAAAGGATAAAGACTGGTCCAAGGACACAAGGAACCAGCAGCTCAGATCTCCTTTGGACTTAGAGGAGTCACGAGAAAAAAAGGATAAAGGTTAGTCCTAAGACTCATGGAACCAGCAACTTGGATCTCCTCCGGGCTTAGAGGAGTCACGAGGAAAAAGGATAAAGGCTGGTGTTAGGACTCAAGGAACCAACGACTCAGATCTCCTCTGGACTTAAAGGAGTCGAGAGGGAAAAGGATAAAGGTTGTCCATGGACTCAAGGAACCAACGACTCGGATCTCCTCCGGACCTAGAGCAGTCACGAGGAAAAAGGATAAAGGTTGGTCTGAGGACTCAAGGAACTAACAACTCGGATCTCCTCCAGACTTAAAGGAGTCGAGAAGGAAAAGGATAAAGGCTGGTCCTAGGACTCAAGGAGCCAGCGACTCGGATCTTCTCTACACTTAGAGGAGTCATGAGGGAAAAGGATAAAGGCTGAAGGCTAGTCCTAGGACTCAAGGAGCCAACGACTCGGATCTCCTCTGGACTTATAGGAGTCACGAGGAAAAAGGATAAAGGCTGGTCCTAGGACTCAAGGAACTAGCTATTCGGATCTCCTCCGAACTTAGAAGAGTCAAGAGGAAAAAGGATAAAGGCTGGTCCTAGGACTCAAGGAACCAGCGACTCAGATGTCCTCTAGGCTTAGAGGAGTTGCGAGGGAAAATGCTAAGGCTATTCCTAGGATTCAAGGAAACAGCGTCTTGGATCACCACGGGACTTAGAGGAGTCACGAGACAAAGGAAAAAATGCTAGTCCTAGGACTCAAGGAACCAGCGACTCGAATCTTCTCCGGACTTAGAGGAGTCGCAAGGGAAAAGGATAAAGGCTATCTGCAACTTGCTTGCTAGCCAGGAGGTTTGTCTTGTCTGTAGCTTGCCTACTTCATTGTGCCACTGCTCTACCTGTTCACTTCACGCTATTGGTGTTGTAGGACGATGATGGTTGATCCGAGTAAACGGTTGCTCAGATTCTACACTGATACCTGGGGCATGGCTAGATAAAGGTTTCACAGGGACATTGGCAGCGTTTGTTTGGAGCGCTGCTGAAGATAAGGGTCATTCCAGACGAGCGCATACAAAGCGTGGAATCGGGAGTGGGCAAAAGCTGCTCTTCCGAAGAGCTGTGTTCGAGAGCTGCTACAGTAACGTTTCTTGGGTTTTGGGAGCGAAGAGTTCTTTTGCCAAACGCAGCCATTGTTTCTTCCTCGAATAAAGTGGACTTGCTGGATGATTTCTGACAATTCTCTAGGCTCACTGTTGTGTTGCTAACTGACCCCTGGGGAGTTTGACTTTGGCACTGACTTATCGACTGTGTTCTTGCTTGCTAACTAGGGGAGTATTGATATTCTGACTTTGCTCTGACTTTAGAGCGATACAACTGTTGTTATCCTCGTTCTTGGGCTCAAGCTATGGAGCAGATGACATGTTCTAGACGAAGATACTGTCCCAAAAAGAGTCAACCAAAAGGGCAGCTGACATACCTCTGGTTAACGCAGAAGGTTATCACCATAAAGGCAGCTGACATGCCCCTACTTTACGGTATCCTCTGCCAGATCTTTGGCCAAAGAGCAACTGACATGCCCCTCGTTCAGGACCCAGTGAGACTTTGCAAAGTGGACAAACGATAATGCATGTAAGAATGATAGCGTCATGTTGTATCACCCTCAGGATTTGGAATGCTAATGATGCCTGCTATGAGAAGAGCAGAAGACTTCGATTCACGAGACACTATCGAAACTTCTAAGCTGTGCGTGACTCTCCAGAATGGATGATTCGGTAGGTTAGGCTTCGTGCCAAACTCTTGGGGATTTAAACCTACTTTTTTGACTTTTGGCTCGTTTCTTTTCTCCCTCGTAGGCTTGTAGGCTCGCTCTAACCCTTGCTTAGGGGTAATGGGCATTTGGATTTGGATGGGGTTGCTGTTATTATGTGTGAGGGATGGCCAATCCCTTTGGTCATTTGAATTCTTTGGATGCTTGCTTCGACTCCTCCTCAAGGTAAGTGATAGGGGTAGAGTTGGTTTACTTGCCTCTCTCTTTTAGGGCTAGCTTCTGTCTACGACTTCTGTCTTCTTATTTCTTTTGTGCCCTTGTGGATATGTTTGTTTTTCTTTTGGCTCACACTCATGCTCGCTCCTAACATTTTATCTCCCTCTGGAGGTGTAAGACTCTATGGGAGTTTGGACATTTTGCCAAACCATACTCGGGTAGTGGCTCCCTCGCTCACTAGAGTGTCTAGGTAGTATCAACTGAAGAGGTATGGACCCTTCTCAAGCAGGCTAGCTTTTCCGATTTTCGTTATCGAGATATGATGTTGATGCATTTATGCATAAATGCATGCAATTATTGATATGCTTAAGTTATTAATGTACTCGAAAGCAAAAGAGCAAATGCTGTGGATTAGATGCGCATGGATTGCCTTTTTACTTTAGAAGTATGTATGCATGATGTGCGAAAGGATACTTTGTAAAGCGAGGATACACGCCTTCCGCTCATTGGTAGTACTTCTTCAAATAACACGCGTTAACTGACTCGGATCGCTCGACATTATCCATGTCTTCAAGGATTGCTGCACCTCCCGAATAGACTTGCTTGATGATATAGGGACCATGCCAGTTAAGTCGGAATTTGCCTCGACCATCAAGGAGATGTATGGCCTGCAAAACTAGATCACCTGGTGTGAATTTGGCCCCTCTGGATCATTGTCGTGAGGCTGGAATTCAGGTGTTTCATTATTCTTATCCATGTCATTATCCCCTTCATCATAAGCGATGAGCTCTGATAGGATCTCTTCTTTGACGGTTGGGTTAGTGACATCAAAGGAGAAGATGTGCTCTAATTTCTGCCCCTACTGGTTCATCATAATGGTTACACTGACTTTAGTGCATGACCTCTGACTCTTTGACTGTAGGGTCTGCTGACTAATCAGGTTGCTCTATTTCCTCGGCTCTTGATACTATTTTTTGATTTTTTTTTTTTTGGGTTTTTCAGTATTTTTTGTTTTTTTTTTGTATTTTCTGTAGTATGTACACGAGGTGATACTGACTGGCGGCTGTCCTACTACTGACTGATAGGAATGATGTCGCCTGGCTTTTCTCCTGAGCTTAACTCAAGATTTTTTTTTGACCCTCACCTTAAGCAGGTGAGGCGTTGGTTGTGTATACTATCTAGACTCGGCTCCCGGCTCTAAAGAGATTAACTCTAATGGTCTAATGGGTTCTAGTTGTGACTCAACTAGGACCATGATGGATGAGTGGTTCAGCTACGGATGAAGGGTTGCTCGCTCTAATTCTGAGGCCATAGCCTTTCCTTTTCTCAGCCCCTGGCACTCGATTGCGTCTTCGGCCCATATTGACAACTATTCTTGAAACAAAAGCTCTAAATCACTGACATGATCATTAAACGGAATCACCCTGCTAACTATCTCGTCCTCTTTCGAGGTGCAATCAAGATACTGGATGGCACTCTGCTCTGCCACTGGCTTATCTGGACTGTGGACCTCTACTGACTGGATCAGAGACCGCTATAAGTGATGCCCAAGATCGGCAGACTACCTTGATTTTTCTGCTGACGCAACTACTTGTAGGGCTATCACTATGGGGCTCATTGTTGGGGTGATGGCTGATGTTGTCAATATGGCTGCAAGCGGTTAAGGCGATAGTTGCACAATTTGACGTTGACTCTTCTCTGTAGTGGCTTGGCTCTTTGGGATCAAGTATCCCTGCATTGGACAACTTGAGGCGGAGGCTCATCCCCTGGACCTCTACCATCTTTGGAAAACCATCCCACCGCATTCTGCAGTGTACCACCTCCCTGACTAATATCCAGGAGGCACTTCTTTCTGACCCACTGAGCTCTGCTCTCCTCCAAGCTGAATGGAACTATAGAGCGCAATTGTTGATGCTACATATGCATGAGGTGTCGATGGCGAGACAGCAATCCCGCATTCGATGGCTCAAGCAAGGGGACTCAAATACCAAATTTTTCCATGCCACGGTCCGTGCTAGGCGTGCTCACAACTCTATCCTATCTCTGGATGATAACGATACTTGTAGACACCCCGATATTGAAGTCACTTGGTAGCAGGCTACTCCGGTTGATGCTCTGGTTGTAACCACCAAAATCCTAGCCCACTTAGGCCCGCACAAGCCCACACAAGCCCATTAGGCCCGCGCAAGCCCATTAAGCCCAATTAGACCCACACTGGCCCACTCTGACCCAATTACACTTAAAACTAAACA